>JAGKTI010020034.1:0-16604 GCA_018397915.1 Birgus latro | reverse complement strand
GTGAGAGCTGTATTGGTTGCACCTATGTTTGTCTGTTTGGTATGCGACCGCAATTTATTCCGATATGTGTTTATTGCTTCAGGCTTATTTTCACAGTGTGTACTAGGATTTTCGGTCGTGTCCGGTGCTTTATAGTTGCAAGCTAAGTTTCTTCAGACCTTTTTTAAGTGATCAATATGTATTTCTTTTTCTTCGTCACTCGATAGTGACTTAATCACTGCCTTATTAGCTCTTCTCTTAATTACTCTATATGGGCCTTCAAATTTTGGTGACAGTTTGTTGTCTCTAGTGTGAATGAGGCCATAGACAATATCACCTATGCTGATGTTTGATTCTTTTGCCTTCTTATCGAATGATTGTGTCATTTTTTCCTTAGACATCATTAACTGTTTTTTACCCTTGTGTGTATTTCTTGAAATTCACGTAAGCTAAGTTTAGGATAATCGTCATAATTATATATGAGAATTTTCTTGCCTTCTAACGTTTCGTAAGGGAGACGTTTGTCAGACCCGTAAATGATGAAATGAGGTGTATCTCCTATAGATTTATTAATTGCACAATTGAGTGATGCTTCAACTTTTGGGATCCAGTCATCCCAGTTTGCATAATTGTCACTGAGGATGTGCCATAGTACATCTAATATTTTCTTATTCTGCCTTTCCACCAATCCATTGGAAGCTGGATGGTAGGCCAAGATATTAACCTTCTTAATATTGTATTGTTTACAAATTTCCTGCAAAATTTCAGAGTTAAATTCACCACCATCGTCACTTATTAGCACCTTTGGTGTGGTGAACCTACAGATCACACTGTTAATGAATGCCCGTGCGACTGTTTCTGCTGTTTTATCGTTAATTGGAACCAAGATCACATATCGTGAAAAATGATCAGTAGCAACAACTAGATATTGATTGTGATTGGTAGTTAAGGGTAATTTAAGTAAATCAACCATGACAACGTTTCATGGTTGGTTAGGAACTGGGTATTTACCTAACGGTGCAGGTGATATTGTGTAACCTTTATGTTTCACACATGACTCACATTTGTCTATGTGAGTATGTATGTGTTTGTGTAACATTGGCCAGTAATATGACATCCGGGCCTTTCTGACTGTCCTGTCCTTGCCAGGATGCCCTGCATGTGGACTATCGTGTACTGTCCTTAAAATGTGTGGTATCATTGTACTAGGAGTAACTAACTGCCTAAAATGTTTGCTATGGTTTGGTTGTCCTGGATTTACCCTATATAAGGCATTGTTTACCATTGTGAATTGTTCAAGTGGTACCTGTAACTTGGGTAATGGTACATCATCGCCTGACTCTAGGTGATATACAGTAATCCCTCCATTATCCAACATAATAGAGCCAATGGCATGTCCGGATATTGGTCTTGTCCGGATATTGGCCCTGAAGCTCCAGCACTCGTCATTCATGACCCAAACCTAACCTAACCTAAATCAGAAAACCACCTACCTACCTCCCTACCGGACATGCATAGCACTTATTTAAGTCCCCTTTCACATAAATAATGCACACAAAGCATGAATTAACTGAATTTTAACCAAAAAATGATGATTTAGAGGTGAGTAAGGCATAGGTGCTCACAACTTGCCAGCAAGTGTAAGTAAGTATCAGACATGGAAATCACTATGAAAAATCACCCTTTCTCACACCATATGCATTAAATAATGGACACAAAGCATGAATTCATTGAATTTTAACCCAAAAATTTTGATTTTGAGGTAAGTAAGGCATAGATGTTCATGAGTTGGCAGCTTAGTGTAAATAAGTATCGGACGTGGCAGTCACTTTGAAAATCATCATTTCTCACATCTTATGCACTAAAATATGGGATACAAAGCTTCAAATAAATAAACTGTTACCAGAAAAAGGGTTAGGTATGGCAAAGGTGTTCACTGTTCACCAACAGCACCAGTCATTCTTGACCCTAACCTAACGTAACCTAAATCAGAAAACTACCTACCTACCTCCCTTCCGGACATGCATAGCACTTAATTAAGACCCCATTCACATAAATAATTGGCACAAAGCATGAATTAATCGAATTTTAACCCCAAAATGATGAATTTGAGGTGAGTAAGGCAGGAGTGTTCACGAGTTGGCAGGTTAGTGTAAGTAAGTATCGGACGTGGCTATCACTATGAAAATCATCATTTTTCATATCTTATGCACTAAAATATGGGATACAAAGCATCAAATAAGTAAATTGTTACCAGAAAAAGAGTTAGGTGTAGCAAAGGTGTTCACTGTTCACCTACAGCACAGGTCATTCTTGACCCTAACCTAACCTAACCTAAATCAGAAAACCACCTACCTACCTCCCTCCTGGACATGCATAGCACTTAAGACCCCATTCACATAAATAATTGGCACAAAGCATGAATTAATCAAAGTTTAACCCAAAAATGATGAATTTGAGGTGAGTAAGGCAGTTCACGAGTTGGCAGCTTAATGTAAGTAAGTGTCGGACATGCTATCACTATGAAAATCATCATTTCTCATATCTTATGCACTAAAATATTGGATACAAAGCATCAAATAAATAAATTGTTACCAGAAAAAGAGTTAGGTATGGCAGAGGTGTTCACTGTTCACCAACAGCACTGGTCATTCTTGACCCTAACCTAACCTAACCTAAATCAGAAAACCACCTACCTACCTCCCTCCTGGACATGCATAGCACTTAATTAAGACCCTATTCACATAAATAATTGGCACAAAGCATGAATTAATTGAATTTTAACCCCAAAATGATGATTTTGAGGTGAGTAAGGTAGACATGATTATTACTGAGAAAATCACCTTTTCACAACCTGTGCACTCAAATATGGGACACAAAGCATGAAGTAAATAAAATGTAACCAGAAAAATTATGATTTAGAGGTGTGTGGGGCAAAAATGTTCACCAGTTGACTAGATAGTGAACGTATGTAAGAGACATGGTAATCACTGAGAAAATTACCTCTTTCACAGCCTGTACACTCAAATATGGGACACAAAGCATGAAGTAAATAAAATGTAACCAGAGAATGAGGATTTAGAATGATTATGGAAAATATTTAGCAGTTGACAGTGTTTACTTACAGTCCATGATTGTTGTTTACCCTCATCTCTAAGGTTTTTACAGTGGTCATAATTGCTCTTGAAGCATGTCCAGTAATCCAGTGTTTAACTACATTTAATCCTTAGCATTGTGACTTTTGATTATTTAAACAAGAACGAAAATACCACAAATGAGCGGACAGCCATCCACTGTTCACGTGAGTTGAGACAGAACTAGTAGGAGGGAGATTGAGCGGGAAGGAAGCTAGTCAGCGCAGGCGGGAAATTCAGACTGACGCGGTCAGAAAAAATCGGATTTTCTTTCTTTCTTTTTTCTTTTTTTTTTTTTTTAAAGCAATTTGGGGTTTTCGGCCATCAGCCCACGATGTCCGGATAGTGAGGTGTCCGGATATTGGACGTCCGGATAGTAGAGGGATTACTTATTACTTTGGACCATACTGGATCCTGTCTTTGTGCTTGTGAGATTTCTTGAATTGTGGGGATCGGTTCATCTTTGTTGGGGAGTGATTCTCATGGACTTATTGTAGCGACGTTGGCTAATGGGTTGCGTGATAAGGCATCTGCTGCTACGTTCACTTTGCCTTTTATGTAGTGAATATTTACATAGTAATTCTGGATTTTACATTTCCATCGTGCTCTCCTCCCAGAGAGGAGTTTTTCTTGGAACATGCCCACAAGAGGTTTGTGGTCTGTATATAGGTGAATTTCATATCTGTACACGAGGTCATGGAATTTCTGTAGAGCAAATATTACCGCTAAGTCTTCCAAGTCTGTTACGTAGTAATTTTTCTCTGCTCCTTTTATTTGTCTGGTGGCAAAAGCAATGGGTTGGTATTTACCTTGTTTATCCTCTTGCATCAATACAGCACCTAAACCTTTGAGAGAAGCATCTGTGCAAATTATGAATGGCTTTGTGAAGTTAGGATAAGCCAAGCAAGGTGCACATGTAAGTTTATCTTTTAATTCATTAAATGCATTTTTTTTGTTCCTCTCCCCACTGAAATACCGCTTGTTTTTTCAACAGGAGAAATAAGGGTTGGGCTATGTGAGAGAAGTGTTGTATAAATGCCCTATAATATCCGGCGAGCCCTAAAAATTGTCTTACTTCATCCACATTTGTGGGTTCTGGGAAATTTCTTACTGCTTTTATTTTGTCGTGAGAGGTGTGGATCCCCTTTGCATCTAGTCTGTGGCCTAAGAATTTTATTTCCTTAAAGCAAAATTTACATTTAGACAGCTTAATTTTTAAACCTGCACTGGCTAACTTGTGTAGTAGCTGATCTAACTTCTGTAGATGTTCTGCTAGTGTGGGTGTTGCAATTATGATGTCGTCCAGGTAGACAAATATACTTTCGCCTAATATTCCAGCCAATACGCTATTCATCAATTGCTGGAATGTGCCAGGAGCAGTCATCAGTCCCATCGGCATTCTCTTATACTGATAATGGCCACTATCAGTTGAGAAAGCAGTGTACTTGCGGGATTCTGCATCTAATCCTATCTGATAATAGCCACTTAATAAATCGATTGTAGAAAAGACCATATTTTCTGGTCCAATGTTGTGCAGGACATCACTTAACAGTGGCATGGGACAACGGTCGGGAATGGTTGCCTGATTAAGTTTGTGATAATCAACAACTGCCCTTATCTCACCGTTTTGTTTCGGTACAAAGAAGAGTGGTGCGTTCCATGGGGATACTGAAGGTTCAATGATGTCCAAACTTAACATTTCATCGACATATTGCTTTGCTAGTGCATGTTGCGAGTGAGCAATTCTGTATGCCGGTACGTAAATCGGTTTTGTCTCTTGTTGTACGTTAATATGGTGTTGGATTAGATTTGCACAACCTAAGTGTTAGTGTGTGTATGCGCACGCACACACCTGCTAAGTCATGAGTGATGACGTCATCGGAAGGTTCCTGTGGGGTGCAACCAGGAACCTTGGCAGTTCATGTTGTGAGGCCGGTGAGTGTGGTTTGCCTAGTTTCCTACACTGTTAGCAGAGCGTAGTTAGAAGAATGGCGTAGTGTTCGACCAAGTGGCCTCCAAAACTTGAAAATGATTCTGCATATGAGAGCTGGAAAAAAGACATTGGCATTTGGTGCGAACTAATGGACTTAGCAAAAGAAAAACAAGCCTTAGCTCTTTACCTGTCATTGTCTGGAAGAGCGAGGGTGGCGTCTTCGGAGATTGATGCAGATGTTCTGAAGCAGAAGGATGGTGTTCAGACCCTGCTGGACAAAGGATGTCGACAGTTTGCATCTTTTTATGAGCTGTACAACTTCAGAAGAGCCAGTGATATGAACATTCGGGAGTTCGTGACAGAATTTGAGCATGTTTATTTCAAATTTACAAAGCAGGACACGGAACTGCCAAATTCTGTGATGGCTTTTATGCTCTTAGCTGCATGCAAACTTTCAGACAGTGAGCGACAACTAGTGATGTCCGCGATAACTGAGGTGACATACGAAAATATGAAATCTGCCCTGAATCGTATTTTTGCTGGTGAAATTGGCAGGCAGAACGAGCCATCGGTGTCCGCCCGGGAGGTGAAAGGCGTACCAGTATTTTGGAGTGACGAAGTTGAGGGTGAGGAAACGCTTATGCTAGAGGTACTCGACGAGGACAGAGAATGTTGCGGGGTGGTGCAATACGTGATCGATGTTGCGGTAGTGGCCGATGTTCAACCGTATCTGCTAGAATTCCCCAATGCTCATCCACCAGCAGGAGGCAGAACCCACTTGGGTCTGATGGAAAGGTATCGAGGTGTTTCGTATGTGATTCTAGATTTCATTGGGCACGTGACTGTCCGGATGCATACGAAAACGACGGCAGTCAAGAAGAGAATTCTAAAACAGTGCATCTGTCATTATTTATGGGCTATGCGGATGATGCCGCTAGTAAAGGTAAGTCACAGACTCTAGTAGAAGAATCTAAGGGATGTGCTCTTCTAGACACAGGGTGTTCTACAACTGTATGTGGAGTTGAATGGATCAATTGCTATCTAAGTGAGCTCACTGATTACGAACGTGATGCTGTAAGAGAAGAAGCGTCATCCTCAACGTTTACTTTTGCTGATGGTGTCACATTTTCTTCCCTCATACGTGTTACTTTGCCCTGCTACATTGGAAACATGCGTCCTGCCATCGTGACTGATATTGTGGACTGCAATATTCCCTTGCTGTTGAGTAGACTTTCCATGAAAAAATAAAAAATGTTGATTAACTTTGGAACTGACCAGGTCAAAATTTGTGGAACTATCATTGATTTAAAGTCCTCATCTTCAGGCCATTATTTACTTCTAATTTCCTTATGACTAGATTGTGAATTTTGTGAAACAATCATGTTGGCATCTCGTGGGGGTGATGTAGAAAAAACCGCTTTGAAGCTTCACAGGTAATTTGGACACCCAACATCGGCAAAACTAATTAAACTGATCACAGATACGGGAATTAAAAGTTCAAAACTGGAACGGGCTATCAAGGCTGTATCTGATGCTTGTACAGTCTGTTGCAGATTTAAGAAAGCCAAGCCCCGACCTGTTGTCAGTTTGCCCATGGCGTCTAAGTTTAACGAAGCCATAGCCATGGATTTAAAAGCTTGGGGAAGGCATTATTTCTTAGTCCTTTTTGATTTGGCGACCAGGTATTGTAATGCGATAGTAATCGCGGATAAGTGTGCTACCACCATTATCAAAGGAATATTTTGGAGCTGGATTTTTGTGTTTGTCACACCTAGAAAAATTCTTACAGACAATGGCTGTGAATTCTACAATGCAGAAATGCGAGCATTGGGAGATGCCTTCAATATCAAGATCATGACAACGTCTGCAGAGAGTCCTTGGAGCAACGGAGTCTGTGAGCGTCAAAATGCACTCATTGGTGACATTGTTAGGAAGATAAAGGCTGATAGCCAGTGTGAATTGGATGTAGCCTTGGCATGGGCAGTATCGGCAAGAAATGCTCTCACCAACTACACATGCTTTTCTCCTAGCCAACTTGTTTTTGGTCAAAACCCTGGTCTGCCTAATGTGTACGCAAATGATCCTCCAGCCTTGGAACCTTCATCACCATGGAAAATTGTGAGAGACAACATGAACACTCTTCATTTAGCTAGACAAGAGTTTATAAAGACCGAATCAGATGAACACTTGGCTAGGGCTCTACGGCACAATGTACGTTCGAGTGACCTAAACGACATCCAAAATGGAGATGAAGTCTTCTACAACAGAAATGACAGTCATGAGTGGCACGGTCCCGGAATTGTAATAGGCAGAGATGGGAAACAAATTCTGGTGAGACATGGCAGTGTATACGTGCGAGTGTACGTATGTCGTCTAGCTCGAGCACCAGAGCAAGATACTACAGTTGAAAGTGGTGTCAGCAGTGATGAGAAGAACAATGTTGTCCAAGAGATGCCTAATGACGATCCTACGCAAGTGTTGAATGACTATCCACCAGATGACGAGTCGGAAGATGGTGTGGTCCCAATTGATGAGCCTCCCACAGTTTCTGTTCCGATTAATCAGCTTCCCAAAGTTTCTGTTGGTCAATGTATAAAGGGAATACATTCAGAAAGTGGAGAATTGGTGTCTGGAAGGATTATAAATCAGGCAGGTAAAGCCACTGGAAAGTAGAAACACTGCTATAATTTGAAGAGGGACTCTGACGGCAGCATTGATTGGATAGATTTGGAGAAGGATCTTGGTGAATGGGAAGCGGTTGATGATGACGCAGAAATGGTTGTTCTTTTCAACTCTGAGGCTGTATTATGTGCTAAGGAAAATGAAATTACAAATTGGCAGAATAATGATGTGTATGAGGAAGTAGATGATGTTGGGCAAGGTGCCATAACGGTTCGATGGGTTGTGACAGAAAAACTGAAAAATGGAAAGCCTATTGTTAAGGCCCGCTTAGTTGCCAGAGGATTTGAGGAAGACACAGTGGATCTCCGAAAAGACTCGCCTACTTGTTCAAAGGAAGCAGTGCGTTTGGCACTTTCTTTGGCCTCCACCAACCAGTGGGATTGCCACACTATGGACATGAAAGCTGCCTACTTGCAAGGTAACGACATTGAGAGAGTTGTTCATTTACGTCCTCCGCCTGAATATGCAAATGGTAAGTTACGGAGCCTAAAGAAAACTGTTTACGGCCTTTGTGATGCTGCTAGGCATTGGTATCTGCATGTAAAAGATCAATTGCTGAGTCTCGGAGCTAAAGTGTCATCACTGGATTCAGCGCTGTTCTCTTGGAGCAATGGTGGCAAAGTCGAAGGCATTGTATGCATCTACGTCGACGACTTCCTTTGGGCTGGTACACATGAGTTTGAACAGCAAGTGATAAATCGGTTGAGTCAAATATTCCTCATCGGCAGTTCAGAATCAAAAGCCTTCAAATACGTTGGTCTCAATGTCATCTCCAACATCGATGGCAGCATAACGCTTGACCAGTTCCAGTATGCTTCATCTTCTAAATCAGTCACGCTGAGTAAACATCGTGCAGCAGTAAAATCAGGGGAGCTGTCCGAGTCTGAGAAAATGGAGTACCGAGCATTAATTGGGCAACCCATCTGGATTGCCACACACACTCGGCCAGATATTGTCTTTGATGTGTGTGAGTTGAGTGTGAATAGCAACCGAGCTACCGTAGCAGATTTTCTTAGACTCAATATGGTGATCTCAATGGTGAAGACTGACAACATACCAAGAATGGGGCCGATCGAGGACTGTCATATAGAGTGCTTTTCGGATGCCTCATTTGCCAGCCTTGTAGGCAATGGATCTCAGGGAAGTTTTGTGATCTTCGTACGAGATGCTAGTGAGGCAAGATGTCCTATATTCTGGCAGACAAGAAAGATCAGGAGGGTCGTCAAATCTACCTTATCTGCTGAGGCGTTGGTGCTGTTTGAATGTGCTGAGACTGCTGTATATCTCGCCAACATATTGCGTGAGGTTTCTGGATGTGGAAAGATCAAAATATAGTGTTTCGTCGACAACAAGAGTCTGGTGGACGCCCTTTACTCCTGTAGGAGCGTAGAAAACAGATTGCGCATTGATATTGCTGTGTTGCGGGACATGTTGGAGTGGGGGGAGATTGATAAGGTATCCTGGGTGGATACATCACAACAACTGGCTGATTGTCTCACCAAGAAAGGTGCCTCGACCGAGTGGCTGCGTGCAGCAGTCAGCCGAGACTAGAAAGTTTATAATACTTCAAGAGACATCACATATCTGTATGTGGCCACAGACTGGGTCTTGATAGTAATTAAACAAAATTGTATGTATTGGATACATAGTGTGTATCGGGTGTTTGATGATACTCACAAAAAAGTCTATGTATTGGATACATAGTGTGTATCAGACGCAAATAGACCATCCAGCTTCGTCCTTGGAATCTTCTGTCAAATTAAGAAGAGAGGACGAGAGTGTTAGTGTGTGCGCGCACACACACACCTGCTAAGTCACGAGTGATGACGTCATCAAGAAGGTTCCTGTGGTATGCAACCGGGACCCTTGGCAGTTCACGTTGTGAGGCCGGTGAGTGTGGTTTGCCTAGTTTCCTACACTAAGTTTTCACCAGGTAATGCAACGGCTTGTCGATGTTTTTCCAGGACGTCTAGTAAATAGTTTGTCACGTCAGAATTATCTGAGCAAACTAAATACTCCTTTATGCACTCTCTGTCTGTCGAGTTTACTCTACTGGACGTTCCCCCTACTGTCACTTCCCGTATAGGGGCTGGGCATATCTCTAACCTACAAATACAGGTTCCTTTCTTGATCCTCACATCTCCATTCATGGTGTTAGTTAATATGACATTAGTTTCACCATTTTGTTCATCCAGCACAGAGCACTCTCAGTTAAAAGGCCATTTATTCTAACCGTCTCTTCTAATGCAGTGACATTACAATTTCTAAGCTGACTTTTGATCGTGATTTTCGTGAATGATTTTGGTGGTAGAATTACATCATAATTAATGCTTGCTGGGTAAATAAGCGAGTCACGATTGGTTTGTTGTTGTGTGAGCGAGTCCTCGCACCCATTTCCTTTGAGTCGTTGTACGTCGGACTCATCTATTTTGGTTTTGTGTGTAATCGTTCTTGTGACGCTAGTTTTCCTATAACTGCTGGTTGTATTATCAGGAGATGAAATTTCCTCAGTGAATTTGCTGTCATAATGAATTCCATTAAAATGTGGCATCAGTATTATATTTTCTTTCCTCATCGTGTTTAGTCCAACTAAACCACTTCCTCTGATTGATAATTTTTCTACTACATAAAAGGTGGTAGTGAATGATTTTGTGGTCTCTGTGAACTTCATGTTTAACTCAGTCATACCAATAACTGGTATTTCATTACCATCCACTGTGTATAAATGTAAGTCTGAGTTTTCCAGAAATGTCACTTTTCTTCTCTCTCTAGAAATTCTAACTCATCTTGCATTATTAAGTTCACTGGTGAGCCTGAATCCAAAAATAATGAAATCTCTTCCTATGTTGACTATTTGTTTCTTTGGATGTTTTATGTCTCGTCGTCTTTTGTGCTGGTATGACCCCCCGACCTATAGACGGATATCAATCTTTCTGCTGTTTTACATTCTGACGTCCAGTGACCTACACACCTATGGTGTCTGCAATATGCTTCGAACCCTTTTGCTTTTTCCCTATCCTCCTTTGTTCTGATATAACATTCAGATTTTGTGTGCCTAGGTTTTGCGCAATAGTAACATCTCTGCCACCAATCTCGGTAGTGTGGTCGGAGGTACTTGTTGGGAAGTCAATGATGGGTTATTTAATACAACCAGAATAAAGTCGTGAGACGTATTATCAATGAAGGTGAGTTACAGGACTCTTGGGTTACTGAGTTTTATTGTACATTTATCTTGATAGCGATTTACAACAATCTTAGCGTGTTGGCCAGTCTCCCCTTTCTCCTTACTCTGCCCTAATTGTGCTCGGGCATTCTCTCTCCCCTTCTCTCTCCCTCTTTCTCTCTCTGCCATTATATACAGGTGGGAAAGGATGTTTAGGTAAGGTAGTAGTGTCTAATCGATCCCCTGTGGGCTTCCACATGTTTGAATACATCATGGGTTTCTTGGTTGTTTGGACTACGAGGATATTTTGAGAATCATCATATGTTAGGATTCTTAATAGTCTGGGACAACAGACTGTGTACAGATATCATGTGAAATCAGACACTGCATCCTGTACATTGTGTTATGAGATATATACTAATGCCTATGTAATATCTACACCCTCACTCATGTTTTACTACCATCATAAAATCTCTTGACGACACCTAGCAGCTTGCCATCTACACCATACATGCGCAAAACTTTCCACAATCCTTCTCTGTTTACTTTGTTGTGTGCTTTTTCTGGATCCATGAATGCCATAAACACCTTATGGTCCTTCTCACAAGCCTGCTATATGTCTCACTGCAAATATTTGACCCACACATCCTCTGCCACTCCACAAGCCACCCTGTTCACCACTCACTAGGACTTCTGATGTGTCTCTTACTTTCTCGATAATAATTCTTCCACGTACCTTCCCTACCATGTTCAATAAATTTACCCCACGATAATTCATACACTCACTTCGCTTACCTTTAGTTTTGTACAGGGGTACAATCACAGCCTTTTTCCACTCTGCTGGCACAGTTTCACTCATCCATGCCTTCTTAGGGGGAAGACATTCTTAATTATCATATTTTCATTTATCAGTACTGTACACCTATTATACAGTATACAAAATTTGTTCATTTTACATATTTCTTGCTTTGTACAAGCATTTCAGTAACATATGAGGTGTTCTGGTGGTGAATATGTGGATGTAAAACCTTCCCTTCCCATCACACTAATTCCCTCATGTGAGGTGCTAATTGCAAATTGTGTCGAATATTCGATGCTGTGGTTCAGCCTGTACACACAAAGGGGGACCCTTATCTGGTTAGAGTCTAAAAATACCATCTCTCACCTCTCTTTGGACACAAACTAAACCACGCTTACAACAGAAATAACTCAATACTTGCATAAACACAATAAACATCAAAAAACGTTGAAAAAATCTATCTATCTAAATATAGCCCGACACCCTAATCCCGCAGAAGGTGGCCGCAGACAGAACGCCTCCAACTCGCTCTGTCACCCACCATTTGCCTACCCTCCCCCCAGTGCACTCCTCCCTCCATCATATACCTCTCAACTCCATCCCTCCACCTCACCCTCGGTCTTCCCCTCCCTCTCCCTCCCTCCACCTAACCTACATGCACCCTCTTAGTCAGTCTTTCCTTCTCCATTCTCTAGACATGTCCATACCACCTCAGTGTATTTCTCCCAAACTTCTCAGCCACATTCACATCTAGCCCACAATGTTCCTTCACTTCTTCATTCTTCAACCTGTCGCTCTGTGTCACTCCACATGCTCCTCTCAAGTAACTCATTTCCATTGCTCTCACTCTTGACTTGTTACCCTCTAGCAAGGTCCATGCCTCGCTTCCATACGTCAGGGTAGGGATCACAATACTATCATGCAGTGACTTTTTGACTTCCATACACACCTCCCTATTTCTCATCACCGCTTTCAGTGAACCAACAACCTTCCTTCCCTGCTGTATGCTTTCAAGTATTTCATCCCCAAAACTTCCATCCTTAGTCATCACACTACCCAAGTACTTGAATGCACTCACATTCTCTAAATCCTCACCATCCAACATCACTGTGCATTCTGTGACATCATTCCTCTCAAACACCATAACTTTTCTCTTGTTTACATTGACTTTCAGATTCCTTTTCTTACACACTGTCCCAAATTCATTCATCAAACCTTGCAACTCCTATTCATCTTCACTCAACAATACTGTATCAACAGCAAACAACAACACTGGAATCTTGCACATCTCACCCTCATTCATGAGAGCCACCCCCACATCCACTGCCCTACCTTACATCTCCTTTACAACCCCATCCGTGTATATATTAAACAGCCATGGAGACATTACACAGCCGTGTTTCAGTCCCACATTCAGATCAAAGAACTCACTCAGCTCTCCACCCACTCGCACAGTAGCCCTAACTCCTTTGTACATACTCTTCACAGCACTCAACATATTTCCCCTCCACTCCATATATTCTTAATACTTTCCACATACGTTGCCTGTCTATTCTGTCATAAGCTTTCTTCAAGTCCATGAAGGCAGCATACACTTTCTTTCCCTTCTCTAGATACTTCTCCACTAAACATCTTAGAACAGATATCTGATCTACACACCCTTTTCCCTTCCTACATCCCCCTTGTTCTTCTCCAGCTAACTCCTCTGTTATATGCCTGACGCTGTCAATAAGTATTCTACTATATATTTTTCCAGTCTCACTAAGAAGGCAAATACCCCTATGGTTACCACATACTTCTCTCTCCCCTTTTCCTTTGTATAAAGGAACAATTATACCTGATTTCCAGTCCTCTGGAACCCTTCCCTCTTCCCAAGCTAATCTACACAACTTCCATATCCACTCCACAACATTCTCACCCCCATACTTCAGCACTTCACCACAAACTCCATCAATTCCTGGGGCCTTTCCCATCTTGATCTTCTTCATTGCTTCCACTAGGCTACTTCTGCCCTACTGATCTCTTCTTCCCTCCTCTCACCTCTTCTCCCAGGCATTCTCCAACCACTTATACTCACACTGCTCTCACTTTCTACATTTAACAAATCCTCAGAGTGCTCCTTCCATCTTTCAATTTCTCGCCCTTCTCCACCAACAATCTATTATTCCCATCTTTCACTCCTCTACTATCCCCCCTTTCACACTGTCTCACTTTCTTTACCTCCTTCCAAAACAGTTTCTTACTCCCTCCATTTTACACTGAGATTCCTCCCAAACTCTTCATCCACTTTCTTCTTACTCTCTTTCACCAGTCTTTTCACCTTTCTTCTCCAGCTCACATATACCTCTCTCTTCTCTCTCTCATCTTCTCCCCTATCTCTGCTCGCTAGTCATTCACTCTATGCCTTCATCTTTTGTTCCACAGCTCGTTTCACTTCATCATTCCACCATGCTGTCCCTTGTACACCCCTGCATCTCCTCCTCACTTCACAAATCACCTCACATGCTGTGCCTATATCTTCCATGAAAATCTTACATCTTCCACCTCTTCCATCTTCTCTAACTCATACCTTCCAATCTTTCTTCCACTATGCTCTTATACTCTGCCATTTTCTCATTATCTTGCAACTTCTCCACTCTTCTCACAGGAGCTATTTCCTCCTGCCTTCCCCTTGGTCTCTTCACCCACTTTCTTTACAGCCTTACCTTGACCATCACTAAGTGATGGTCTGAGATTCCATTCCCCCACCCTCTCCACACTCTTCCATGCAACACTCATCTTCTCATTCGCTCATCCACACACACGTAATCTATCATTGCCTTTCGTTCAACAAGTTCACTATCCATCCTCCTCATGACTCTCCATGTATACCTGTGGATTATCTTATGCCAAAAGTAGGTGTTGGCTATTGCCAACCCCTTACCAGCACAGATGTCCACCAAGGCATTACCATTCCCATCCACTTCAGCTGGCACACCCCACTGACCAACCACTATATCCACTCGTACATTCCCAACACTACCATTCATGTCTCCAATCAAAAACTCTCTCTCGCTCCTCTCAGACTTGTCCATACATGCTTCTACACTTGCCCAAAACTCATCTTTCACTCTTGCCACTTGGTCCTCTGTTGGCGCATATGCACATACAGTCACCCAAGCTTGTATACCTACTTTCATCCTCACTCATACAATCCTTGCACCCACTGTTCCATACTCTCTTATATTCTCCTTTCACTTCTTGCTTATCATCAGACATACTCCCTCTCTTGCCCTCTCATTCTCATTAACTCCCACACAAATTCCTAAACCCTATTACCATTCCCTCACCCTTTCACCTTTCCATTTAGTGTCAGTCAATCCACATACATCCACTCTTGCATCCTCAAGCACCTGAACAATCTCTCTCTTTCACTTCATCATTCACTTCTTTCACATTCCATATATCTATTTTTTTAATGAAACCTCCCATATTACATACTTACCGTATTTTGTTGATAATGCACATATCTAGCCATTTCAAGGCATTCCAGCACCATTGAAATTTTCTGGGGAGTAAAAATGTCAATATATCGTAGTGTGGTGTTTTTTCACTCCACTACTTAGTTTTCATCAGCATATATGTTGGGGGTAGGGGGGTTTCAAGAATACTCCCCCAGTATCCCTGCTTGTCATATGAGGCGACTAAAAGGGTTGGTGGTGGGTTAGTGCCCCACCCCGTAAAAAGAACTAACTAAACAAGCGAATAAAGTGCCTCGGACCAGGAGGACGGACCATACTTTGACGACTAAGGAATGTACAAAGGGCATTCTAAGGGTGGGACATGGAATGTGAGAGGAGTGAATGATGAAGTAAAAGAGACAGAGCTTGTTCAGGTGCTTGAGGATGCAAGAGTGGGTGTATGTCGATTGGCTGAAACTAAATGGAAAGGTGAAAGGGTGAGAGAATGGGAATATGGTTTAGGAATATGTATGGGAGTTAATGAGAACGAGAGGGCAAGAGAGGGAGTATGTCTGATGATGAGCAAGAAGCGGATTGAGAATATAAGAGAGTATGGAACAGTGGATGCAAGGATTGTATGGGTGAGAATGAAAGTAGGTATACAAGCTTGGGTGATTTTATGTGCTTATGCACCACTAGAGGACTGAGTGGCAAGAGTGAAAGATGAGATTTGGGCAAGTGTAGAAGCATGTATGGACATTTCTGAGAGGAGAGAGTGTTTTTGATTGGAGACTTGAATGGCAAAGTTGGGAATGTACGAGTGGATGGAGTGGTTGGTCAGTGGGGTGTGCCAGCTGAAGTGGATGGGAATGGTAGTGCTGGTAAGGGGCAATAGCCAACACCTTCTTTCGGCATAAGATGATCCACAGGTATTCATGGAGAGTCATGAGGAGGATGGACAGTGAACTTGTTAAATGAAAGGCAATGATAGATTATGTGTGTTTGGATGAGAGAATGAGAAGACAACTGTTGGATGCAAGAGTGTGAAGAGGGTGGGGGAATGGAATCTTAGACCATCACTTAGTGATGGCCAAGGTAAGGCTGTAAAGAAAGTGGGTGAAGAGATGAGGGGGAAGACGGGAGGAAACAGCTCCTGTGAGAAGAGTGGAGAAGTTGCAAGATAGTGAGAAAATGGCAGTGTAAGAGCATAGTAGAAGAATGATAGGGAACGTAATAGAGCAGATGGAAGTGGTGGAAGATGTATGTGAGATATTCACGGAAGAGATAGGCGCAGTATGTGAGGCGGTTCGTGGAGTGAGGAGGAGATGCAGGGGTGTTCAAGGGACAGCATGGTGGAATGATGAAGTGAAACGAGCTGCGGAACAAAAGAAGAAGGCATATAATGAATGGCTAATGAGTAGAGGTAGGAGAGGTATATGTGAGCAGGAGAAGGGAGGTGAAGAGTTTGGTGAAG
>JAGKTI010020033.1:0-16604 GCA_018397915.1 Birgus latro | reverse complement strand
AACTGGCTTGTCACTCAGTGTAGAGTCACCCACAGGCAGAAGGAAGATGAAAGAATGAAGGAATGAAAGACAGAAGAGGGAGTGTAAAGACGCTCGTAGGCAGAAGGAAGAGGAAAGATTGAAGGAAAGAAAGACAGAAAAAGAGTGTAAAGTCACCCGCAGGCAGAAGAGAGAGGAAAGAATGAAGGAAAAAAAGGCAGAAGAGGGAGTGTAAAGTCATCCGTAGGCAGAAGGAAGAGGAAAGAATGAAGGAAAGAAAGACGGAAGAGGGTGTGTAAAGTCACCCGTGGGCAGAAGGGAGTGGAAAGAATGAAGGAAAGAAAGACAGAAGAGGGAGTGTAAAGTTGTCCGTAGGCAGAAGGAAGAGGAAAGAATGAAGGAACGAAAGACAAAAGAGCGAGTGTAAAGTCACCCGTAGGCAGGAAAAGGAAAGAATGAAGGAAAGAAAGACAGAAGAGGAAGGAAAGAAGAGAGGAATGTGCAGACACCCAAAGTAACACTACATAGGGTGTGGATGGTAAGCGCCCCCACCTACCACACAGCTATTGTACATAATATGAAACTGAAATGGTGGTCACAAAATTCTCTTTTATTAATACTTTCACCAGAAAAGTATCACTCAAGCGGATATGACTTTCAGTGTGGAAGCTACTACTCACTCCAAAAGACTGCCGTCAGCTACATTAATTACTCACCAATCTTTTTATACTATATATGTCAAACTGTCATTATCACATCAAGAAAGCTTACATACATTTTCTAGATCCTTACTTATCAATTGATCAAGCATTCGTGGGGTACAGATAATATATACACCTCCATTTCACTATTTCAAGCTTTGCCTAGTCTGCTTTTCTACTGTCAGTCATAATCTGTACTTGATTATCATCCCTCTGCAATCATTTTGTGCTCAGCATAAAGGTTGCACTGACCTTGGCTACTCCTTCCACTAAGTAATGGTATATACTACTTGCTTGGCTACCCCTTCCACTAAGTAATGATGTATATACAACTAGCTTCGTCCAATCTTCCAGTTCAATCCCTGTTTCACAAGTCATTTTGTGTGCTCTAAACATGATACGTATCACTTTACCTATTTTGTAACGCAGCATTTCTGTAATTTGTCTCATTCCAACCGCTCTCGTAATGATCTGTATATTGTTCGGCTCCGCATCCAGGTAGGAGTGATTTTGCCTAAGACCGGAAAATTATGCCAACCCAACAGCTACTCCTCTTTCAGCCTTTGTCACTTTAATATTTCACTAACTTGTTTTCCACTCAGTTATCTGTGCAGTTATCCCAGACAAACCATTCTCATATTCCTTCGTAGTCGGCCCATTATCCTACCCTCTGACTGATCAGTCAGCCTGCTGGTACCACCTATCTATTTTGATTTTACTACATCGGTTATTTCTTCCTTACTACTGTTTCTTGTGTCTTTAATCTTCTCTTTATTTGCAAGAAACAAAGAAAAATTTTACACTGATCAACAATTGCGGAAATTATAATGCAGTTACTGAAAATAAAATAAATAATATGGAAAACACGGGAAAAATGTTCTAGGAAAAAGTAAACGAGAATTGTGCTTTATTACACTTAAGTCGGCTATAAAAAATGCTGGCCAAAGTCAAAGTAAAGTAGTAATGGTGAGAACGTGTTACATCCTATGAGGTTATAATAAGAAGCCTCAAGGTTGATGGTTATAATCCTCTCTTAATAATGAATTCATACGGAATAAGTGTAGTGTAGGAATAGGTGGATATGCAGGAAACAGAGCTGAGACTGGAAAAAGCTAGATACAATTTTAAGATAAAATGTATAATGTTTATTGTGTCCGTGTCAGGAGGCGCGCGCGCAGTAATAGTATTAGCATTAGTATTAATAATAATCCTATCAAACTGTTAAAGACAATGTAAAGATGAAGAAACTTAAGGAGAAAGGGACAATGAAAGACTTCAGTAATCGGTGAAATAAAAGTGGTGGACAGTCAAGGTCAAGGTTAACTTAATGATCCCAAGGATACACGTTTCTCGCTTACGTTTGTGGAGTCTGAGCAAATCGTCAAAGGTAAAGGCAGGCGCCTCGCACTGTGGACTGGAGGCGGTGGACGAGAGACTAAGGAGCGAGGCCTTGCGGAAACTGTTGAGGCGTACGAAGAGTGACTTGGGGCGGGGGCGGGGGCTGAGGCCGGTGGGGCTCGGCAGCGGGGCCAGGCGGGGCGGAGCGGGGGACATGGCACCTGTAATTGCCCCACCCCACATTTGTCGGATTTTGGATTAGGCTATCCTATCTTATCTTTAGGCTAGTTTAAGGCATAACTGTTATATCACCTGGGTAGGTCTCTGTCACCTTGAAAAGTTATTAATTTTCCCCCATTCAGGAAATGTTATGGGAATAAGGTTTGAAAATGAATGTCCCTTTCTTTGCGGTGACCCTTATTTGGCTGCGTATGTGTACTTGACCAGGAAAACTACCACTCATCTTAGAGGTATGCTCATACTTCTGACCTATTGTAAATCTCTAAGTGAAAGTTTCCTTGTAACCCCATCCCTGCATACTTATTTCGAACCTTTTTTTAATATTTGCTGACCCACCCCCAAGGGAAGGAATTATGTAATACAAAAGGTCACTGGCGAAGAACATCACATGCAACAAAACAAACACATGAAATATTTACACGCTTAGTACCCTAAAATATGTCTGCCTCTTGACAAATAAATATGAATAGTTCCTCCTTCATAGTGGCAGTAAAGATAATTTTCAAGGAGAGCTCTCATGGTCACAAACGTATGTTCTGACTCTACCAATGACAGGATCATCGGCCGTACCTGAGGTTTATTTACACATCAATTTCCGTCTTGACAAAGCCGAATTTTTCTCTAGAATTACCAAGTGTAATTATTGCTTTCTTTAACCTGTTACAGTAAAAATCTGATCTACACTCAACTGATACTTAACCTAAACTAATCCCTCCAACACAAGTATTTACAACTAATGCAAAAGTTTTGAAGAGTAATGTGTTACTTTTGGAGGTGACTCATGTTTTAGCCTAAAATAATCCTCAGTGGTTGCTAAATATTCAGGTTAGATTATGGTGTTCATGCTAATCCTCTGTCATGGTGAGGGACTATTAGATACTTATAAAAAAAATGAAGGAGCTTCATTGCATCAAACAATTAAACTGTGATAATTCCCTGTGATAATGAAATGCCTCTTCTGTGTGAAGGTAATGGCAGCAAATGTCGCAGGATGAGAAGAATGAGCTAGAAAGGTCAAGACAGGGCAGAACCCTTTAGGGCAGGGCAGGACAAATACATGGGCAAGGATATGGCAGGACTAACTTAGAGGAATTTACAGGTCCGGATAAACTTAGAGACAATGACAGGACAAAATAAACCTTGGAGAAATGAAAGGAGAGGACACACTTAGAAGTAAGTACAGGAAAGGACACACTTAGGGCTAGGGCAGGACAGGATAAACCTAGAGACGCGACTGGGACACAAACTTGGGACATATGACAGACCGAACTTAAGAAGCATGGACAGGATAGTACACGGCAAACTTAGAGGCATGAAGACAGGACAACCTCCAGGTAAGGAAAGGAGAAAGCACAATAAACACAGATGCATATACAAAGGTTAAGAAAAGAGCCGAGCATAAAAATGAGAAAAATAGGTTGAAGTGAATCGCATAAGGACAGGGAAGAGATAAGACATGACTGAGTGTGGACGATACTGGAAGAGGAAAAGCGTGGACAGGTAATATTAGAATTAAAATGGGGACAGGGAAGGAAGACAGCGGCAACAAAACAGGCAATGACAGATTGGTCACTGAAGGACACAAAGAGAAATGTCAAGGAGGGAGACGTAGGGAATAGAAAACACAAGGTCATAAAGAAAATGGAAAGGAACTGGAGGTAGGGATGGATTAATGGGGATAATTGTGCACTAATATGGGTAAGTAGTTAACGATGGATTGGGAAGGATAAATAAAAATATGCATCGGACTGGATAAAAGATAATAAGGACGGATAAAGGAAGGTTGGGAAAGATAGAATGGTAAGTGAAAAGGATGGGTAAAGATATTTAACTGAATGTGAGGATAAGGCCCCGTCCACACGAGCCTGAAACAAGTTTGAAGCATGTTCGAAACATTGCTTCGGACATGTCTGCATACATGTTTGAAGTATTTCGTTTGGACGTTCAAACCAGTAAACTTGTTTCGAGACATCCTATCATCGCTGTTGTTTGCAGTATTGTGAAGCTTTTTAGTCCGGCAAGGTTACGAAAATGTTTGTGGCATGTTTGGAAGCATGTGTTTACCATGTTCCTGACATGTTCCTAGCATTGTTTCGGGCAATGTTTTAGGCACCGTGTGGTCGGGACTTTAGTCGGGGTTTATAAATGAGGATTAGGACGGATCAGGTGGGATTAAAGAAGATAAGGATAGGTGAGGATCGATATTTAAAAAGGATCGATAAGGAGGGATAAATGAATACATGGTTGGAGCTCGGCTGATAAATGAAGACAGGGATTGAATAGGATGGATAAGAAGAGATAAGGGTTAATCAGAATGTATCCAGAAACGGATGGATCAAGTTAGATAAACGAAGATAAGGAAGGATCATGATAGGTGAAGGAAAACCAGGGTGGATCAGGGAGGATTAACGAAGATGAGGATGGGGCATAACGGAAAAATCAAAATAACGATGACCCAAGAAGAGTAAATGAAGATAGCGATGGGGCAGGATAAACAGAGATAAAGCTCGACGAATAAAGGTAAGATTAAAATAACGTATGGACGGAATTTGATGCAAGTTTTAGAGAAATGAAAAGGGAATGAAGAGTAGAATCGATAAATGAGGATGATGAGTTAATATTGAGAAACTGGTGAACAGGGATGGCTGAAAGGACGTACAGATTGGTACTCGGAAGTCAAGATCGTCATATGTATGATGTTAAGAGTGTAAGTAATGAAAATACGGATTACCTTGGATAAAAGGTGGGCCAAGTTGGCTAAATGAGGATAGGTGTATGTAGCTGGCGATGTGAATCAGTGTAGTAAGTAAAAATAAGGATGGATAAATTAATATGTGATTGTACTAAGCTAAGAAAATGAGCATATAAGTACGCTGTGGTAAGGATATCAAGAGAGGTAAGAATGGACATGGGTAAATGGAGGCTTAATGAGTAAACCAAAAGAAGGAAAGTTAAAAGAAAACAGATCGGAAAATAGGGGCAGGGATAGGTAACTATACTCGTATGTAAGGATAGTTATCTGGAAAAGGATTTATCAGGATGCCCAGAACAGTATCGTAACAAACCTTAAACTGCAAAACTATCTGCATGCATTTTTCAGGATGGGTCAGTGGTGCTGATGACAGGCAGGGTAAATAGTTGTGAAAGCTCTGGTCACTTCTTACCCCTTTCACCCCGAAAACGCCTTTTCCATTTTGTTATAGCTACCGTTTGACTCTTTTACTTAGCTAACAAGTCTTCCTCCCTTTCGTAGCGAAGGGTTCAATGAAAGCTGTCTCTAATCCCTTCATTTCGAAAGGTCTCTCTGCAGCTAATAAAATCGTCTGCAAGTAGCAAAAAGAAAAGAGAAAAAGGTGGCATCATAGTAAAGAGGTTGCAAACAAAAAGGACCTTCGCTCATGCCATACCTATATTGAAGATGCAAATGCAAATAAGCCTATCGGTGAAGTATTTTATCGCGTGCGAGTTTCCCGTTTTCATCGAGAAGTACACCGCTGGTGCTTCCATGTTTATCTTAGTGTGCTTAGCAGAAGACTATTTTTTCCCTTTCAGTACGCTGACACTTTTTGAAACCTTCCTATCACCAACTGATATTACTTAGATTATGACAGACCATCACCAGTGAAGGGGTTAATGGATATTGTTTCTTACCCTTCTTCTACCATAAGTGTTTCTTAAGTTGAATAAAATCGTCTGGAAATAGGGAGAACTAAAAGAAGTCATCGCACTGACAGGGCTAATAATGTGGATTCCATATGAAGAATTCCAGGGGGCGGGTATGATGACAGGGCAGACAGCACATGAGTACCACAAAGTCACACCTCCTCATCTTGAAGATTCCCTATCCTTAGAGCTCAGCACAACCTTTCTCCAATAATTATAAAAATGATTTATAATGGTGTATATACCATGTCTCATAAATCTTTCCAGTAGTTCGTATATCAGGATCTTAGGAATACTTTTGGCAGTTCGATAAAAGGATTTAATAACTAAAAACAGAACTGTTTAAAATTTCTCGATTATGCTTATCGAGGCCCATGATGTCATTCCCATCCCCTAGAGAGAAATGGTTCATACCCTTATCACTGACATTCCAAAGTGCCGCTAAGAATAAAAATCCCACCTTCTGTTGAGTCCACGTCAGGTGAGGAAAAATGGTTCTTTTATTATAAGAGTAATAACTGAAAGTCAATGCATCCTTATTGACCTAGAATCTCTAACTGCCGAGAAAAATATAAAACTTTAGGCTAGCCTCCCTTGCATTCTGGCTTCACTGAAGGTAAAGCTAAACTAACTGAGTATATGTATTGACTTTCTTACCGTTAAATTATACTACAATCTTAAAGTCCAATGGTTCAGCGGAAAAAGTAAAATTACTTTTGCACATTTAATTTGGGAAAAGATTCCACCGTAAGCAGTACCACATTCACTATGTGTACTCTAATGTTAACAAATTTACTATGATTTATAATAAAGTAAGCTATCGAAAGTTCAGATATAAAACTGATGATACTCCACTACAGAAATTAGTGATGTACTGGAAAAATTCTTATTTGTCCAAATACTTGATTTTTAAAGTAAGTAATCTCGAGAGTGTTTGAATTCATGTTCTAACACTGCATTCTTCCTGTGTCTTCACTAAGCCAAAGGTAGGTTTATAACATATATACCTATTTTTATAAATGGTAAAGTTTCAAGCTTCTATTTTTTTAATATACTTGTTTCACTGGAAAATCATGAGGTTTTTATTTAAAACATTTTTCAAAATTACTGCTGAAGCACATACAACTTTCCACTCCTTAAATCTCTTCTTACGTTAAAGCTTCTAAATGCAACACAAAAAAAGTGACAGGTAGTGAGGTGTTCGTAAGGAACCTCAGCTTCAGCAGGAAGAGGAGAGTGAGAGTTGATAAGAATAACGTTTTATTTCAGGCGTTCTGACATTTATAAAACCATCAGCAGTGATATAATGGGAACTGGATAAAGACTAAGCACTAAAACATACTTCGCAAAAAAATGTACCTGTAGAAATAATTGCTAATATCCCTGTAGATTTTTTTTTTCCCAAGAAGGGGAAGGGGGGTGGAATGAGAAGGAGAGTTGGGAAGGGGAGTGGGAAAAACAACATGAAAGTAAGAGAGTAACAGTTGGAGGGCTGATGACCTTGCTGTCTTTTGTGTTTTTGTGTGTGCATTTCTGTATCTGTATTTGATTTCTTTTTCTCTTGTACGAATTGTTTTTTTGTTAATATTGTTATAAATTGTTAAGAATCCACTTGTATGCAATGTTTGATTTTTTTTATGTTTAATTCTTTCTTATACTGTATATATCTTTCATTACATACCTGTGTATTGTGTTTTAAGCTGGCTAGATAAGTGAATAACTGCTGTAGTTCTAAGAAAAAGGGTACTGCAGAAGTACTTGTATATTTCAGCTCTGAGCCTGAATTCACTAATGGTCGCACTGTCTTGGCCCTTATCAACTGTGCTGCGTCCTCTAAGCCTTACACTGACATGTACAAACTGTATCGGCAGCATCTTTATGGTGTAAAGTCTCCCTTTCGCTAAGGGACCTCCAGACCACCCTTACAGGATTATGGCTCGATAATAGAGGCACAAAATATCGATTATATGACCCCCAACCAAAACAATGGTAAATTATCTGCAACGTGAAGGGTATTTCCTTATGTACAATATGTACCGGTACGAAGAATTGTAGGTAATTCCAAACACATCTACATACGTACTGTACTTGTGTGGATATCATGTATGTGATAATGTACGCAACTACAGTATTTACGTATGAACATACGAGTATGTAGATGCCTATGTATGCACCTATGTACATACGTGCGTACATTCGTATGTACGCACCTATGCATATGCTTACGAACGCATCTATATGCATACTTATGTACACACCTACATACATACTTACGCATCTATGTACATAGTTATGTACACACATGTATTTAGTATATATCTGTGTACGTAATGACGTTCACATCCACGTACGTAACCACATACGCAACTATTTACGTGCAAACATGGCTAAATATGCACCCACGTACGTACTTCCGTACGTACCTGTGTGGATACATGAATATATACGTATGTATGTACGCAATTATGCATGTACTTACGTACGCATCTACACACACGTACTTAGGTACTCATCTACATGCATATTTATGAAATCACCTTTGTATGTACCTACGCATCTATGCACGTACTTACCTACAACTACACGCCTACTTACCTATGTAAGTACTTGCTTATGTACATATGTACGTACCGTACCTACAAACTTGTGCTCAAAAATACATATATGCACACTTTCATACTTATGTATGGACGTACGAGTACTTATGGAACTTTACATGTACTTACATACCTTTGCCTACATAAATACTTAAGCACATAGATTCTTACATAAGTAGTGTTTGACTACATATGCACATTAAAGCCTAAGTTATGTACACGCATAAGTACGTTGTACATATTTGCGTACGTACTTAATTATGAAGGCAAGATCGTAGTACACGTGCCTACGGACATTCTTGAGTATGAACATGCTTATGCCCTTCCGTTAGTAAACTGCTGAGCACGTACATATGTACTGTATTGCATACAGTGGCATAGGCTTACGTACGCACATGCATGCTTTTCTATGTGCGTAAATACTTTAGTCCGTCATGGGATACATTTATCTTTAAGTACGTAGTGTACGTGCTTAAGTGTGAACATATGTGTGTACCTAAGTATGTACATGGGTGCGACCGTAGGCATGTACATACGTTCGTATAGAAATAGGTGTGCATGTAAGTATGTACAAAGCCGTAAGTATGTACATAGGTGTGTACGGAAGTACGCACTTAGGTGCTTACGTATACTGCATATAGGAAATATCCTTCACGTAGCAGGTAACTTAACATTGCTTTGGTTGGGGGTCATGTAATCGATATTATGTGACTCTAATTCGAAGTCTCGATCCTGTACGGGTTGTCTGGATGTCCATTAGCGAAAAAGATACTATATCGCAGAGATGGCGGTCGACACAGTTCGTCCATGCCAGTGTAACGCCGAAAAGAAGTGGCGCGGCCAATAAGGAAGGCGTCAAGAGCGTGCGAACGGTAGTGAACGAGGCCGTGTCCTGCTCGACTGACCCATATTCTCGTCAGCCCTGACCTTGAAAAATGGGGTTGTGCTACCAATATACCTAGCCTGGTAGCCTGGGCAAGTGAAACAATAAATGACATGAGTGCATGTCGGTCGGGACAGGGTCTTTAGCAAAGAAAAAAAAAATGAAGGAATTACTTAACATAATCTTAAGTATGTCTGGGGATAAAAATTTTGCAAAACTCCGAAGTAAATAATCCTTCATTTAAACAAAAACATCATGCAAGAATGTCAAACTAATGTATAATACATCTTTGCTAGGAGTAGGAATTGGTTGTATAGACATGTAATGGTCCTATAGAATATTCATTATAAGACGATAGAACAGGTTTTCACTATAGCCATTATTTGCAAATATTTTCTTGGAGAATCTCATAATGGAACACAGAATACTGTATTTTCCACGATGAGATTTTCTTTATAGGAAAATATTTATATTAAGTACTGGCTGTAGTAAAAACCGGATCTACCATCGTGTCCGAAATTTTCTAAACAATCATTACATGCCTAAATAACCAATCCTATTCCTAGTAAGGAGGTAATTTACCCTTGTTTAACACACCTGGGTGACATTTCTGTTCAAATAAAAGATCATTTACTTCGAAGCCTTGCTAAATTTTCTCTAAATTGAAATTTATTATTATATTAACCCTGGATAAGTAACCTTTTTTTTTTTTTTTTTTTTCATTAAATCCACATTACCTAACCTGGGGTCTCACAGACCCCAAGAAAGGAAAAAAACTTACGTTTGCTTTATTGGAATGTGCTTTAATGGACAAATGATTCAAGCCACTTTCTTTCATTACGGAAAAAAAAAAGTTTTAATGAAAAATATTTTTTAGAAATTTTTGAAAAAAGTGAGAAATGTATATGCTAATTATAACTTTAGCCCCAGCAAAACTAAAAGCAAATATCTTAATCTCTTGGAACATCTGCTGTAGACCGATGTTGGGACTTCCTATACTAAAGGAGAAATACAGCAAATGAAAATTAACTGCACTCAACGAATGACCAGTAACCTAATATGTCAGGTAACCTGGGGTCTAAAAGACCCTAATGGCTCTATAGAGCAAAATCAAAGCCAGTTCCAGGAATAACCTCATCATCCCATTAAAGGACTTCATTAGTCAGCAAGGTAAACAGAAGGACAGATCCCCCGGCCTTAAGTTCATATATATATATATATAAAGCAATTTTAGGGCCCTGGGGTAGGAGACCCCAGGTTACATATCTAGGGTCATAACATTAAAAACTGGCTCTTTCTTTTTATGTAACGATCCATTTCCGACCAATCTACGATCGTCTATCGTCTTGTTTTGCTTATCCAGGTTGTCAGGCTGTATATACTGGTGGCAGAACCCGTTTTTTCTAGGTTAAGACAGACGAGCAGATTATGGATTAGTCGAACAGGACAGGCTGAAGACTTAGGATGCCTCCTCACTTGGCAGTAAGGAATCATTCTCTATCTAGTGATATCATACAAAAAAAAAAAAAAAAAATGGTACTTTGAAATAATATCTTGTGTACATTGAACTGTAATTCAAGATTGTTTTAATCCCTGTATACTGACCCATAACCCATCTCTAAATATACACAGTGTTTGCAGTACCTCTTTAGGTTGTATAGCTATGCTTTGGTGCTACCTTTTTTTTTTTTTTTAATTTTAAGCATATAATTTTCCACTTGTACATTTTTTTGTGAAATATGTTTTAATGCTTTACCTTACTAGTTTACTAAGTTTCTTTTATATCACTGATGATGACATTTTAAATGCCAAAATGCCTAAAACAAGAGTGTTGTTCGTATCTACTCTCGTTGTTGTCTTCCAGCTCACAGAAAATCAAAGGAAATGCAACAAAAATTTTTCCTGGTGTGTTAATGGCATAACTGGCTGAATGCAAACACGAAATATCAGAGGTGAAACAACCAATAATTCAATTACCAGAGAACACTAATCACGCACCCTTGTTAAGTAATCTGATCACATGCTGTAACTCTAACTGCTGATGATACCTAGACATGTTGCAGCATTATGCATGTGGAAGGGACTTATCACTTCTATTAGCATCAGTTAAGCCACCTACATAAGTTGTACTGCTCAGTTGTGAGAGAGTTAATTTAGTTTTTTTAAAATATGGCACATTTATTATAAATCACTGCATTATGTGTTTGGAGTTTGTTCAATGCTGCAGACATATTCTCCATAACCATTCCTTCTGACTTCTGTTGTTTCTTGTCATTCTTCCTACACAGACCACTACTTTATAGAGAATGGCTGATACCCATCATTGTGACTTTCATTACTTAATATAAGGATTAATTTTGTGTTGTGTGTAAGACATTTCCATGTGAATCAAGGCAGCTGATATCTGGAATACTTGACCAAGTATTGCTGAAGATAAACATTACCGACATGACAGTTTTAACATTTTGTTTTCTCTAGGCACTGGTGATCATTCACCTATAAGCAGGTAGGATTAAAATGGATACCAAAGAGTGGATACTTTAATGATGCAAAAAAAGATCCGTATATTCCATTCTTGTTGACACATCAGCAAGATAGTCCTTTGACTACGCCATAAATAAATCGTGAATATGTGTAACTTACAAAGAAAAAATGATCAATTTGGTACCACCCTGTTTGCTACCTGAATTCAACAATGCTGACATTTGAATGTGTTTCTACTTGACAGCATGTTATGTGGTTAAGTTCTTTCCAGAAGTGATGAAAAGCAATTTTTACATTAAAAGATGACAATTTAACTATGAAAAACTAAGTAACATTCCGTTATCTTTGTTTTCCATCGGTATCTGTTTTATCAAAGACATGACCTGGCCAAGTCCACCTCCGTTAATAGTTTTGTTATGTTTATCGTCTACTGTCATTTGCTCCTCTATGCAAAAGTATCTCTGCTCTTCATGTGATACATTAAGATCTTTCTTTTCATTCTTTTATGATCGTTACCCAGTTTGCTGTTACAGAACTGTCCTGCCTTGAAAATTTTATCAACATGAGCAACAGGAAAGACATACAGAACACATAGACTTCTAGAGATTAGAGCGATTTATATGCCGTAATGTCAGTCTCTTCAATACTTCGCAAGTTTTTAATGTCTAAATGACAAAAAGTTGGCCCAGACCACACTAATGAATGCTGCAAAACATGGGTATCACCTTGTTGTATACACAAATATTTAATAGATCTTGACTCCAAGTAGTATTTTTCAGTGAAATTCCAGCCTCGCTCAACTGAGTATACCATTCTAGCCTCGCTCAACTGAGTATATCGTTCTAAGATTCTGTAAATTCTGCTGTACAAATATGTTTATCGAATTCTAGTACTGTACATTACAATTAAATTCTAACAAAGAGCAAAATGTTTAGCAAATTAACCAGTTAGAATCCTATCATCTCTGATAAGGTGCAGGTTACAGTAAATGTAAGAACGGGTTATATTTGGTTCTACCAGTACAACACCTTTGTCGGCGAGGTATGAGTGAGCCCATTTAAATCCGAAAGCATTGCAATGTCACCTTCCACCCTGAGGATGCCTAGAGTATATAATGACTATCTACCTACCAATTTTCGTGCTTTTATGACAAACTGTCTGGCCTGAGGCCCTCTTCTCAAGATTTTTGACATGCTGTACCTGGCGCTTGTTAAGTGCCACGTGTATTGCCGGGGTGTGATGAAATCTGTCAAAAACAAATCTTAAAGAATGGGGTTATCGTATGGTGCAAACCACGAGTGACTGGCCCTGTGGTTGCTGAAACGCTTCTCAAAAGCGTTACGGTCGGGCAGGGGCCGGCTGGGCCGGGTTGGACCCTTCACTTGTGAGAAAATGCCACTAACTGACGAGCGACTCGGCAGGGCTTAGCCATAGCTAGTACTGATTCACGTTTTCCGGGAGATAAGTTGGAGACTGGTCTCCGCCGGTGTGATGCCTAGGACAGTTTTTATTTTAATGAGAAATTAACAGTTATATAATCTTGCAGTTCACGAAGAGTGGTCTGTATATGGGGATGTAATAGTAAAGAGGAGCATAAAAACTGAAGATATGCCAGATTATAATGGTCATTTATGAAACTCCTTTGTGCAAGGAACTTCGCAGTTTTCAACATGTGGTGTATTGTGGAGTGAGCCGTATTCTCGTTGATTTAGATTTCGAGGAACTGCTTCCTCAGTTGTTTAGTTCGGCTTTTACACATTAATATTATCTGGTATATTACTTGTATAATCTACTACTTTATTAGACATTAATATCAAGATGCACTAAGAATGGATACAGCGAAATCTCTACCCCCAACGAAAATACGCAAGTGTGTGTCAGTGTTGGTCATATGTGTTCTTGTGATGGCATCCTCATGGGTGAACGAAGAATCAAAACGCGGACGCAACACGAGGAAGCAACTCTACAACACTTACATTACGGACGTAAGCAACACAGTACACAACAGGGGCCACCATAATCTATTGGCATATAAAACTTACCCGCAACTATTCCTTGAAGATACAATTTGCATATTAACTCATAAAATGTCGACATAATATGCGTCACAAACATACAATATTTAAAAGTGTAATATGCAAAATAATTCACCGAGGAAGGGGTAATAGAAATTCTTTTAACCCAAAGAGGATAGGGCCCAATTCAGACTTAATTTTACGACTTAAGGGAGATATCTCAATAATGCCTAGCTCTACCTACAGCTCAGCACATACTTATAGTTATAACCTCAATTTACAATACTAGCACAAAGCAGCATCATACTTAATCAAAATAATTAAGCCATTTGGGGTACCGGCAAATACTATTTGGTTTTCCGTGCAGAATGGATATTGACCTGAAATAAAATGGAATTGTCATTCACATTCCTACTAATAATACAGATAAAGTATTATATAAATTCTGAACATGGATTAAATAATAATGTTATTGAAAATGGAAGCATATAAGAAAATGAAAACAGGTGTCTACGATTACTCTAACAAGCAGTTCCTTAAAAGACAAGAGCGCTACACAACACTCTGGCTTAGCTCACTAGGCTTCTAGGTTGTTAGTTTAGGAGTTTCACACAACAGGAACATTAGACACATGATGCACGTGCCGCCAGACTGACCACATCTTACGTATCAATTAACATGTACAACAGTGCCAACATATGCATGGTAACTGAATCCGGTAACTGTGTCAAAAAATTTACTGCAAGGGGAGCGAGGTATCCTAGACATGACATTTAAAACCTTCTGGACGATGACATAATTTTGCAGTTTCTTCTTACTACCAGTAGGATGATTTAGGTTAGGAAAGAGTACTGCCCAGTGACGGGATTAAAGTAGGATACATCAAACCCTCCCAGTTCGAAAACTCAATCCCAATCTGAATAAAATCGGCAGCAGATGGCAAGATTAACATAAATACGCCATCGCTCAAAAATGCTTAAAACTGGAGGAAAACAAGCAGTAATTACTGTAAATGTGGCATCTGGCTGCACCTGCACCTCAAGGATTATACAATACAGGAAAATGTCTGCTATTGACCATTTCAAGCGGCCCACAACAAGCTACAGAAATTAATTTTAAACAAAGCTTTCGCAAAGTAGTTACAGAAATATATGGACAAGTATTTTTGTTTAGATGGAAAACTGCATTATCATGTACTGCCTTTAGTAATATATTAATAAGGAGGATTAGTCAAAAGATTATTTATAACAGGTATCAAAATTTACTGAAGCAAACTACTGTATATCCATAAGCAATGAAGTTATCTTTCTGTAAATAGATATAACTGTTTGAGCACTGATTACTTATACAGTATGAATAAACCAATGAGGTTCTTGCTACCATTAATTTCTTCTTATCTGTTTTTGGGTTGATGATCACTTAAACATTTGCAACAAAGTGTTTCAAAATTCCCTGATATAAAGTAAGTATATATTTAAGTGGAATCGGTCGTGCGATACTCAGCATAAGATGAATTTTGTTTTCAAATATCCACGAAAACCTGTTACTCAACGTACAGCCAAAATCAGTAATAACTCTACACTGGTGGGTTTTCCAAACTTATGGAACAAAATTCTAACTACTGTAACTAAAATTTATTTATATGTTGATAGTACGAGATTTTAGCTCATTTAATTGTTTAGCATTAGTTTAGCAGGATCCCTGAAGGAGGGACGAATTTCGTGACAGTATAAATGGAATAGTGACTCAGATTGTTCTATAACACCAGCTGAATGCTGAAACTGAGACAGTCATGGCAGGATCTCTCAGACTCACCGTATTTGCTCCTCTCGATCTCCTCTGCAAAAAACTTTTCGATTTTCTCTGCAAAGTGTTTTTTGATGCAGAAGATGATGCCAATGCAGCCCATTACCACGGCCACCGTCATGAGCCCCAGCCAGAAGGGTTCCTCAAGCATTCTCTCAGACAGAGGTTTGTACGGTATACGTAACATCCTGTGTTCACACCGCTCGCCTGGAGAGCATGACACTGTACAACACAGCCCTACCATATGGGTAAAAATTCTGATATATATGCAAAACAGTCTGATACCCTTAGTAAGCCTTTTTAACTGCCTTTACAGATGTTCTGCCATGGTAACTGAACACACACACACACACACACACACACACACACACACACACACACACACAGCCACACCTTCACACACACACACACACACACACACACACACACACACACACACACACGTACACACACACACACACGTACACGTTTATCTGCAAGTGTTCACCATCCACCCACATGACGTAGTGCCACCTTCAGGTGACCCTACACTGGGCGACAATCGAGAGAACCATTTACTATGATGGGTGGTAACCATTTAACCAAATGGGCGCCTGGTGGTCTAGTAGGTTTAGGTGTTCCTGTCAGATGTATCTAATAAGGGTTAACAACGGCAGGATGATTGGGGTTTATTGTTCACATTATGCCACTTGGGCGAGCAACTGGTGATTTGCACCTTAAACGTCTGGACTAAGTAGCCTACCCCAAGTGCCAACGCTATAAATACGGCAATGAAAGACTGGACGTATATACATACAGAGAAATATACAAACTGATATTCACAAGCACACACACACACACACACACACACACACACACACACACACACACACACACAGACACACACGCGCGCGCGCGC
>JAGKTI010020032.1:0-16605 GCA_018397915.1 Birgus latro | reverse complement strand
AATATTAAAACATTACCACCAAAGAATATTCTCTATGGGCTAAGATTGCACCGATTCAAGATTCATATGCATAACACAGCACAATATACCAATGAGGTGCAATGTTCAAAAGAAACACAATAATCAAATGTTTTATTCATATAGAGTGATATTCCATATTCTCTTAAGACTGGCTATGTACAGTGCCTGGGAATTCTCTCCAGCTAAACACAGTATACAAGTGGATGGAATATTCTAGTGGACCAGCCAATTCGTGCTCGAAGTATGTGAACTAAGAAAGGATGGATTTTAGTGTAAGTGGGCGTAGACAGTTAAGGTGAGCCAGGCGGCTTCACACACACTCGTTTTGCAAACGATATGAAGGGCAGTGACAATCTGCAATCAATCAAGGAAGACGGCGCTATCATTAATGAGTACAAGAAAGACCAGGGGAAATATCACCAAGTTAATGTACTGATGTATACAAGGATTTACATCACACGAGTACAAAAGGGAGGGAGAATATAGAGACTTTAAACACTGACCTGCAACCGATGAAGGAAGACGGCGCAATGCCGGCTCCTCACAAGTCCACGGCTTATATAACCTTGGTTATCACAGTATCGAGAACTGACCAGAACACCAGCTGACTACTTGCAATATCAATGTCTCTTCCACGATCTCTGAAGAATGAAAAATACTTTTTCATTCAGCATAAATAGAAGAAAGACTTACGATGTTTAAAATTTTTGTAATAGGCGTACAGGAATTTTAATTACAGTAAGTTCTCATTTTTCGCTGTTTTGATGTTCTGCCAAAACGTCGCAAAACGTGAAACAACGAAGTGTAAGGTAAGAACAAATGGGAAAAATAGATGGGCATTCCAGTGGGACAGCTACCTTACCATACCAAAGTCCTATAACACCAAACAGGCCGTATCCAAAATTAAATATGGAGTGTTTACTAGTTGCTTATACAGCATAACACAATAAACATGTACCTGATAACTGTTATAAAGAACTTCAAACTAAAATCCTTACCAGAAACAAAGTAAACATTGGCATGAGTGGCAGGTGAAGGTGTGTTGAGGGTGGATGGGCTAGTTATTGGGTGACATGGGCCTCTCTGTGGAAGCCCTATCACCTAAGCCGAAGCCCTCACAGTCGAATTTAGGCTCCAGCAACTCCACTTCCTCTCTGTCCACTTCTCCTCCTTCATCCCCCTCTCCTGTCACATCTAAGTCTTGCATAATAGCAGCCACATTCTGTGTCACATTAAAAAAATATGTGATCCTGGCTTGTCTCTGCTCCAGTAGGTTTCTGTTGTAGACTGCCATCAATTGAGACTTCAGATCATTCAAGGTGCATAGGATCTGGGTAGCCTCAGGCATATTCCCAGTGTATGTCTCGATGGTTGTTGCCATGTCGGTTATGGTGGACAGGCTGTGAGACAATTTGTGGGTGGTCATCTTCTCCTGTGCAGTGTGCTCTGGCCTTTCATTGTCTTCACTTGAGTTCATCTCTTCCTCTGTTATGTCAACCACACTTGAGTCTAAGTCGTAGTGTGTCAAGTGGTGTTATACAGCCGTTTCGTCCACCTCTGCTGTGTGTAGGCTTGTGTGTCTGATTGCACAAAAAAAACAAACTCCATTAGGTGAATATTGATACAGTAAAAAACAGTGGCACAAATAAAGATTAAGGGAAAATAAAACACAGACACATTTACTTTATTGTTATTTTACGTGCACTCACCTGCTTGTTGAGAGGTTCCTTGTTCTTCCTTAGGGGTATAATGCAACATAACAGTAACCAGCATTACCGATTTTCATCACAATACTGCATATTCTTCCCCTGAATTGTTCTAACTAACACTTGTTGGTTAACTCTAAAAACTAACTCCCATAGGTGGATATTGATACAGTAAAAAACTGTGGAACAAATAAAGATTGAGGGGAAAAAAAACACGCACATTTAATTTATTGTTATTTTATGTGCACTCACCTGCTTGCTGAGAGGTTCCTTGTTCTTCCTTAGGGGTATAATGCAACATAACAGGATCCAATGTTACCGATTTTCATTACAGTACTGTATATTCTTCCCCTGAATTGTTCTAACTAACACCTGGTTGGTTAACTCTAAAAACTAACTCCATTAGGTGGATATTGATACAGTAAAAAACCGTGGCACAAATAAAGATTAAGGTGAAAAAAATGCAAACACATTTACTTTATTGTTATTTTACGTGCACTTACCTGCTTTTTGAGAGTTGCCTTGTTTTTTCTGAGTGTCTTTCTGGTGCTGTCAGGAGCCCCAGTCAGGCGACTTATCTCAGGGGCTGTCAACCCCTCCTCAATGAGCTGCAAAATCCTCTGCTTCTTGTCTACACAAAAAGCACAATGGTGAAGGGGTCTGTAGTATTGCAGCTGTATCAGTAGAGGGCAGGGTGGTCGCAAGATGGCCACCAACAAATGAGCCTCAGTATGTGTCATCTTCTGAGTGTCAGCTACAGCTGGAAGTGGTGACGAAAATTGGGAAAAAGTGACGAAATTTGCGACACGTCGGAAAATTTTCCTATCGCGAAAAATGAAGCGTTGAAGTAAAATGCGTCGAAATATGAGGACTTACTGTACATCGAAGCCAAGGTAAATGAGAATCTGAGCAATCTATCACTATGCTCGCGGTTGCTGGGCTTATGTGACTGGCGACACAAGTGTAATCACACAAATTTTGCACTTCACAAATGACTATTATCAGTAATTAGAACTTAGATAACTTTCAAGTCACCACTACATAGTCAAAAAGGGAAGCACTATTAACACTATTCGAGAACAGAGCATGAAGGCAGACATTCGTGATTGTTAAACTCTTGCCAAAACTTCACGGCTATGTGCGTTCACTGGGAATCGGCTGAGCCACATGTATAAAAGTCAATCATATTCATACAGCTGGTCGACCCAGTACTATCAATAGTAGAGTTATACTCACATTATGAATATCAACTAAGACTGAACTTGAATATATAACTTAACAGCTAGACATTGCACTGTGTAGACAATAACATTTAAGTTTAGGGTTACACTTACACTACTAATTTATATTACCTTATACTATATACTACACTTAGACTATACAGTGGGGCCCCCTTAGTTAGCGACCTCATTAGTCCGCCAAAATGGCCGCTATCCATGAAATCACTATCCGAGGGGCAAATTTCTTACCTAAAAAAATTAATACAGTCCTGGACTCCTTCAGCTATACCCTTAATTTCCTCCACTACCCATCAGTATCACGTCATATTTCTTCAGTACTGTAATAAGATAAACGTATACAGTAAGGTCCCGGATTACGTCGGTATTGACTTACGGCAATTCGAGTTTACGACAGTAGGTTCACGAGAGGAAATTTTAAAATATAAGAAAATAAAGAAAAAATACGTAAAGCTTGGTTTTTAAAGTGTTGCTGTTTACCGCAAGATGTCTCTGGTGTTTTCCCATCTCACGCTTGACTATCAACAAACCAACACTCGCTCTCAGTCTCGCTGCTACTACTGTACCACGTGTAATTTTCTTGTGTTTGTTTTTTGCCTGATTCCACGATGCCTAAGAGACAGCTTCCTAGTGACCATAATGACTCCAAGAAACGCAAGACCATCACATTACGTGAAAAAGTCGATATTATTAAGCGTAATGAGAAAGAAGAAAAAGCATCAGTGATCGGACGTGCACTGGGGATGAGCCATACTACGGTAGCTACCATCATCAAAGACAAGGAACGTATCTTGACTCACGTTAAAGGTGCACCTCCTATGCAATCAACTGTGACTACTAAGCAAAGATCGGGACTATTGATTGAGATGGAAAGTTTGCTAATCCTGTGGATTGAGGACAGTAATCAACGTGCATCCCTCTGAGTGAACAGCTAATCTGTGAGAAAGGACGCACACTCTACCAAGACCTCAAGAAAAAAAAAAGGTGAGGAAAGTGAGACTAACAAGACATTTGTGGCATCAAAAGGTTGGTTTACTCGATTCAGGGCTCGAGCAAACCTAACCAACAGAATAATTTTCGGAGAAGCAGCCAGTGCAGATGACGAAGCAGCAAAAACATTTGTTAAAGAGTTGGAGGAGTTGATTGAGAAGGAAGGCTACATTCCAGAACTTATTTTTAATGTTGATGAATCGGGACTAAACTGGAAACGAATGCCTAACAGAACCTACATTGCTAAAGAAGAAAAAAGCATGCCAGGGCACAAAGCATCCAAAGAACGCCTAACACTACTTTTGGGGGGAAACTGTGCTGGTGATTTCAAGCTTAAACCACTACTCGTATACCACTCAGAAAATCCAAGAGCTCTTAAGGGGATCCTTAAAGCAAGCCTACCAGTTTATTGGAGAAGTCATTTAAAGGCCTGGATGACGAGTGCAATTTTCACTGACTGGTTTTCAAAGTGTTTCGTGCCAGAAGTTGAACGGTATTGTGCTATGATATGACCTGCCATTCAAAGCTCTTCTCATAATTGATAATGCTCCTTGTCATCCTTCGAACTTGACAGAGTTCACCCTAATGTGAAAGTTGTGTTTATGCCACCAAACACAACATCAATCCTACAACCCATGGACCAAGGTGTAATAAGGGCATTCAAGGCGTACTACCTGAGAAAATCATTCAGACAGGCAATACGAACAATAGAAAATGGTAAAGTAACGCTCAAAGAATTCTGGAAAGATTTCAACATCTTTAAAGCAGTAAAAAATGTTGGAGAATGTTGGGCTGAAGTGACTGCGACAGATATGCACGGAGTGTGGAAAAAAGTGTGCCTTTACCTCATAAATGACTTTAAAGGATTTGAAGACAGTATAAATGAAGTCAAACGCAACTGTGTGAAAATTGGAAATGATTTAAATCTGGACATAGAGGAGAGTGATGTAAATGAACTTATTGATTCACATGATCAAGAGTTGAGTAATGAGGACTTACTAGACCTTGGAAAACAAATGGAAAATGATGAAAAAAGTGATGAGGCAGAACCGCTAAGACAGTTTAAGATCAAGGAAATGGCAAATGCTTTCGACTTCCTAGAAAAAGCAATGGCTGTATTTGAAGATCAGGACCCAAATGCAGAGAGGTTTGCCAAAGTGTACAGGGGAATGGAGGATGCAGTGTCCTGTTATCGTCAAATCTATGACGAAAAGAAATATGCCACCAAGCAGTCTTCAATTCTCCAGTTTTTCAAGAGAACTGAGCACCGAGCCACAACCTCACCACCAGCTTCAACTTCATCCTCATCTTCAACTCCTGACACCCCATCTTCAGCCCCAGACTTCCCTGCTTCAGCTCCGGACTCCCCTGCTTCAGCCCTGGCAGTGCCTTCCACATCGCAACCTCAGTAACGAGTCAAGTTGATGTTGTCAGAAGGTATGTGTTAGTGACATACAGTATGCATCTTTATTACAGTACCATACAGTAATCGGTCATTTTATCACTGAAATAATTTTGTCCGTGTGAGGAAAAAAAGCCACCATATTGATGTTAGAAATGCTTACATTATCGTGCTGGTAATGATGTTGGTATTTCATATTTTAAGGCAGGATTTTATGGTAAACTTTATTGTATGATGAAGTATGAAAAGTGTTTGAATTTAGGAATAAAATGTGTGTTGGCAGTGGGCACGTGTGTAAGGACGGGAGAGTGAGGAAGCGGTTGGCAGGATGATGAGAAGTGCCGTTACTGCAGCGAGTGAGCTACTGTGACGAAGACTCATAGCAAGTACAACTTATATTTTATTCAATAAATATCATCAGTTCAAAAGACTGTGTTTCTTATACAAACCTGTTATAAGATTATTACATGTATAGTATGCGATGTATGGTTGAAAAATCTGTAAAACTCGTCTTACGTTCAAAATCGGCGTACATCATGTCTCAGGAACGGAACTCTGACGTAACCTGGGACCTTACTGTACTACATATTCAAAAAAATTTCTTTTTCTTTTCCTCCACGCAGTATTGTTTCTTTGGCTTGCCACGCATGTATTGTCTGGCCTTTTCTGTCACTTTTACATTACCAGCACTTCCTGTTTTTTCCCTGGGCCACCAGCACCACTTGGGCCAGCCCCCGAAGTTGAAGCCATGATATTAGAACACTCAGTAGCCAGACAATAAATGGAAGGTCACAAAAAACTTTAACAGTGGTGAGACTGTGACAAGTTGAATGAATGCGTGGCATATGGATAAACAAACAATCTTCTTCTTCTTCTTCTTCTTGGGGTAACTGCTGGGAGGTTCACCTTTCACCCGTCAGTATCGCCTAGATACCGGCATTCTCCCAAGAGAAAAGTAAAGGTAAAGGAAAAATTTAAAACTGTAAAATTTGGTAGGAGAGAGATAGTTGGAGATTAGTTATAAGAAAAGCTTAAGATACGTACTTTCACTGCACGTGGGTCAGTGAACAGAATGACGATAGACTTGCACTCACTATCAGTGTTACCAGGGTCCGACCTTGGCAACTCTGCCCACCTGCTCGCTACGTGTTAAGTGCCTAGCGGATTTACACTTACCGTGCAGCATTAATCGCTATGAGACAGTTTCATTCCTGTCGCTATCCATGGATTCACTACTTTAAAAAACGCTATCTGAGGGGCTCTACTGTACTTAAAATTACGGCACTGCAGTACCCTCGCTAGTTTCACGACATATACTCTCGTGAAATTTCGTTTCGCGATGGGAAGGGAATGTTTTTTTTACTAGGAGTCTTGCGATTTTTGCTCGATTTTCGCGAGCCCCTGCATCTCCTCAGTCACCTTTTTTGAGCCTGAACCGACCATTGAGGAGATGTTTGAAACAGACGAACAAGTCAACGATAATGAAGTTCAGGAAGAACTCTTACCTGTCCCACCAGGTGAGCTTACATCTCGCCAAATCACAGACTTGCTGGCAACCACTGCTTGTTTGAAAGAGCAAATTGAGGAATGTGATGGGAGGCCAGAGATCAGGGACACCTTCCTCCCGGTGGTGGATAGACTTCAGGTTAATTACAAGAACCTTTTCAATGCCAGAGTTCATGCACGTCATTAGACTCTGATATCATTCCTGTCCTCTCATATTCAACAAGCCCATGCTTTGGAGAACATACAGCCTGGGGAGGATGAGGGTGTTGTGGGTGAGGACACTGAGGACACTGGGGAGCTTGATGAGCTCCCAATGGATTTTGAGGGCTTTGATGTTCAAGCATCGGGAAGTGGTGGTGTGGGGGACTCAACAGCGGTGGTGGGGAGCAGTGAGGGGGCAGGTGGTAACTAACCACTGCCCCCAGCCTCGGAATTCATCTTCAAGCCCCATCAAACAGTTCAGGCTGAGTGTCAATGTTAGTAAATTCTTTGTTCAGTAATATATTATATGTCTGATTAACTGTATGTAGTTTATAGTAGGGGTATTGTGTCATTAATGGGTAGCTAAGGGGGAATGAAGTGGCTAACCCCAGAACCAATTACCACTTATTACATGTAAAGTATACACAGGAATTTTGCGAGTTTTAGTTTCGCAACACAACTGTGGTATCAATTAGGCACGAAACTAGCGAGGGTACTGTACATGGGTCTATCCTCCAGGAAGAGAAATTTAAACATTGGAAGTCAACATTCAGTTTCATTCATCTACATTTCCTAGGGACGTGTGCAGGCGGGACGGACTTACCAATTGACTGTGAACGTCCCTATGAACTCCAGAATGAGATAAAGATTTCAGACTCTACCTTCCATAAGTGGCACCTGTCGGTCCACAAGTAAAATCGCGTACCCCAGGGGGTCGCTTCTCTGTCCCAATAAACTCTCGAAATCCAGTGAAAAGATGTGCCCCAGTCAATCTCCTGCCTGGGTGGCAACATGGTCGTCTCACCTGGACCGACCCATACTCTCGCTGCCAGGATCGTCCCAGGGGTGCTTCCCTTTCATACATCATATTAACTAATCGCATTCACGCTCCCATCCATTCATTCTTACACTTCCAGCTCTCCACCTAGTACTGACTAGCGCCTGTCAGGTCCTGAAGTCAATGTTCCACCCTAGACCTTGTTGACTGTAACTTGAGGGAGTTCTGCAGTTTTCCCTCGAATTAAGGCAATCTAAAATTCCCACCGAACTGGGCTGCACCCATAACCCAAACACCGACGAACTCTATACGCAAGATTAACTCTATTAACTCCAAACTGTCGCAGTCAGTAGTCAGACAGTCCAACCCGCACACATTTCCCTATCCATCTCTTAACACAATACTGCCATAACCTGCTTCAAATTCTCAACATTCCTCAATAAGTCTCCGGGGAGGCTGTCTCTCACAGTGCAGCAGTTATTCATCCATCAGATCAGGTTCAAAGGCTTCTTCCAGGAGTTCCAAGAGCCATACTTCTCCTCCACAACAGGGCTTCACCCGTCTTTCAGCTCTTTGCATCCCTTTCCCCGCGAACACGTCTTTCACCGTGTACACACTTCCGTCCATCGACACCTCCACCTCACGACATGGACCGTCCCACTTCACGACAAGTCCCCGACTTGCACCGAGCGCCACGGCTCTCCTCCCAATCCACACAAGGGTTCCAACTCCAATTGCTTGATTTGAATTCGCCTCCATTGTCCAAGATGATACTGTGAGGTGTGCCATAGTCTGCCACATACTCCCCGAGTTTGTGATGTATTTACCTAATTGTGATATACAGGAAATGAGCTACGCTCGTGGGGTCCCGTCTCTGTTTCTCAATAAGTCAAACTTTGCTTTAAACTCGTTTAAGTTTTTAGACTGGATGATCTCTTTGTCCAGGCTATTCCACAGGTCAATGCCTCTATATGGAAAACTATATTTCTTGATGTCCTTCAAGCAGCATGGCTTCTTCAGTTTCAGACCATGTCCTCTTGTTGCTCTCTTAGCCCATAAAAACAGATCTTCTCTATCAATTTTATCTACTCCCATCATGGTCCTGAACACTGCAATCATGTCACCCCTCTCTCTCCTTTCCTCTAAGGATGGCAAATCCAGCCTTTCTAGCCTCTCACTATATGACAGATCTGCCAGACTGGGGACCATCTTGGTTGCTGTTCTTTGTATTCTCTCAATCTTGTTTATATCTTTCTTTTTGTGTGGGGACCACACTACTGCTGCATATTCTAACCTGGGGCGGATCATGGCCACTATCAATTTTTTCATCATCTCTTCATTCATGTAATGAAATGCCACTCTTATGTTGGTCAAGAGTTTATATGTCTCTCTAAGTATCTTGTTGATGTGTTTTTCAGGTGACAAACTATCCTGGATCAGCACTCCTAAATCTTTCTCTTCTCTCGCTTTTGTGATTGGTTCATTACCCATCATATAATTCAGTGATGGTCTCTTGGTGCTTTTACCCATTTCCAATATTTTACATTTTTTTGCATTGAATTTCATTTCCCACATCCGGTTCCAGTCATGTATCCTATCCGGATCCTCCTGCTGCCTTTTACAGTCCCCTTCAACCTCTACCTTCCTCAAGATCTTGGCATCATCAGCAAACAGACTTGCATAACTGTTCACTCCATCTACCAAATCATTTATGTAAATCAGGAACATTACTGGCACCAACACCGAGCCCTGTGGGACACCACTTGTTACTTCTCTCCATCCAGACATCCTGTCCTTTATTACTGTCCTCATTTGTCTGTCTTTCAAAAAGTCTTTCATCCATTCCAGGAGGTTACCCTTCAGTCCTCCTATATGCTCTAGTTTCCACATTAGTCTCTTATGGGGTACCTTGTCAAAGGCCTTCTCCAAATCTAAATATACACAATCCACCCAACCATCTCTCTCCTGTAGCACATCAGTCGCTCTTGAGTAAAAGCTCAACAAGTTGGAAACACATGACCTTCCACTTCTAAATCCAAATTGACTTTCAGTCAAAATATTCATCTCTTCCTGATATTTTATCCACCTATCTTTCAGAATCTTCTCACACAATTTTGCAGCCATGCTGGTTAGGGACACTGGTCTATAGTTCAGGGGTTCTTCCTTGTTTCCTCCCTTGTAAATTGGTACCACATTTGCTCTCTTCCATTCCCCGAGGCACTTTCCCTTCTTCCAGCGAACACACAATTAAACTGTGAATCTTATCTGCCAGTTGGTCTCTGCATTCCTTCAGTACCCAATTTGAAATTCCATCTGGTCCTGGGGCTTTCCTTACATCTTGAGTTTCCAGTAATTTGTACATTTCCTGCACTTCCACTTTTATATCTTTTGTCACCACATTCCTAGTCACTCCCTCCCCTTCATTAGTAAAAACTGACTGGAAACGTTTGTTCATTATTTCAGCTTGCATTGCCGCGTCATTATAGACCTCTCCTTCTACTTTCAGTTTGGTGATTCCTTCCTTTTGTTTCAATTTGCCATTAACAAATCTATAAAACAATTTGGGTTCATCCTTGCATTTGTCGATTATACCTTTTTGAAAGTTCCTTTCTTCCTCTCTATGAATTCTTGTATATTCATTTCTAGTTCTTTTGTATTCTTCCTTTGTTCTGTTATTACCTCTCTTTCTCCATTTGTTCCACGCCATCTCTCTCTATTTTTTCGCTATCATACACCTTCTCTTAAACCACTCCTTTTTCGTGTATTCTTTCCCACTTACTCTTGGAACATATTTTTCCACTCCTGAATTATAGAGGTCTAGAAAGATATCCCACTTCCTCTGAATCTCTCTTGTTTCTCTGAATTTTCTCCAATCTGCATTTTCAAAAAATTTTCTCAATTCTGTAAAGTTTGCTTTCCCAAAGTTGTATCTTCCCTGCCTGTGGAGCTCGTCACTTGGCACCACGTTCCCTATTATCATCTGGAACTCAGTAACCACGTGATCACTTTTTCCTATAGGACACCTATATTTCAAGGATTCAATTACGTCAGGTTCTTTGGTTAGCAGTAAATCTAATCTTGCTGGGGTGTCATCACCTCGGAATCGTGTCTCTTCTTTGACCCACTATGTCATTACATTATTCATCACAGTGTTTAACAATATAGTGCCCCACGAAGCTTCGTCACCTCCTGAGTCCCATTCCTCCCAGTTCACCTCCTTACAATTAAAATCACCCATTAGAATTATATTGCTGCTTTTCTCAATCACTTTCTGTAGATAACTAACCATGTCTGACAACATCTCCTGGTATTCATCATCAATCCATGCTCTTGTCTTAGGTGGAACATATACTACTACTATATCTCTCTTACAGTTCTCTCCAGTTTCTAATTTCATGTTTATCACTTCAGCCCTACCCTCTCCCATATCCACCAAATCTACATTTAAGTTGTTCTTCACTGCTATCATCACTCCTCCTCCCATTTTATCTTTTCTGCCTCTTCTCCACAATTTGTATTTGCCATCTCCCATATGGATATCAGTATTCTCCCTTAACTTGGTCTCTACAAAGCACATAACATTAGGTTCTTGTACCCTCAAGAAATCGTTGATTTCTAACATTGCCGATATTAATCCATCAACATTAGTGTACGCCACTTTCAAACTTTTTCCGTTATTACTTATACTATCTTTTCTCCTCCTCTCCGTCGGTACCACTTCCTCAATTTCTGGTCCATAACTCTCCAATGAAACACTGTCTTCTCCTTCTCCGTTCTCTGTTCGTTTTTTGCCTTAGCTTCCTTTACTAACTCCTTTATTTTAGCTCTTTCTTCCTCATTTGCATCTCTCCTTAACCAGACATTTTCGAACCCCTCTTTGTCTGCCAATTTCCATGTCCTATTCATGATTTCATTTACTATTGCCTGGGACTTAAACTTCACCTTCAGTGGCCTCGCCCCTCCTTCCTCATGCTTACCTAACCTAAACATTTGTTCAATCTCTTCTTGGGCTTCATTGTTACCCTCCATGACTACTGATATTATTTCTTTAACTTTACTCAATTCTTCTCTTTCTCTTTCAGATCTTATCATGATACGCTTTTCTTTTACCCCTAAAATAATTACACATTTTTTCTTGTCTGCTACATCCCTGACTAAAGATTCTCTACTTTTCAGTACCCTAACCACTTCCTTCTCCACCTTTTCCTTCCTTTGTTGTTTTATAATCTCTTTCAAATTTACATTCCCTTCCTCCTGAATTTTCTTCCATCCCTTTTGTTGCTCCTTGATTTCCTTAATATGTTCATCTTGCATCCTTGATTCTGAATCATACTCATCTAATTTACTTTTCATTCTGTCTCTTTCTTCTTCCAACCTCTTGTTTTCCCTCTTGAGCTGTTCTATTTCATTTGTGGCAGATTCATTACTCACTTTTAATTCCGTAACTTCTCTTTCTTGTTCCGCACTGCGTGTGTCAACTTTTTCCAGGTTGTTCTGTAAAACTTTGATCTCTCTCTCCTGTTGTAAGGTCCTCTCCTGCAGCTCTCTAATTACTAGCCATACCTTCTTCAATTCCTGGACATTCCTCTCCGCTGTTTTTTCTACTCCTGCTACTCTTGTTTGATTCAGTTTGGTACTTCCATTTTTTGCATCTTCGTCGGAGAAGCCCACAAACTCCCTTTCGCCAGACGTAAACAAATCACCGTCGCATTCCGCCATGATACAACCTTATGTAAACTTTTCTATTCTGCTGTATCTTGCTCTTTTTATCCCGGAACCCGCATTTTGTTTTTAAACTAATGACCGACAGGACCACCACTCACACACTCATTTCCATAATCACAATAGGCTGGTTTCCTTTTGCCACTGATTCAACGATTGTTTCCCTGTGATCCAGGAAGAACCTAACAAATCAGCTATGATGGTCCACTACTGTGAGAATGGTGAAGAATAATTTTGCTTGTCCTCCAGGAGCAGCTATCACCGCAGGAGGGAAGTTGTGTTAGCTGGCAAAAACACTACCTTAACATTTTCATGTAAACCCTCCAAGTAGGTGCTCTGGTGTGTTATCAAACACTAACAGGATTTTAAATGGTATTCTCAACTCCTCACACCTTCTGTTTGCATCAGGAATAAAATGTTTCTTGTACCAGCTATTCAAGATATCCCTTGTCATCCACCCTGTCTTTGAATTCTCCCAATAAACCCTGGACTCATTCCTGTGTTGCAGCTGCTTAAAGCACCTAGGATTTTTTACTTTATTTACAAGTAATGGCCTCATCCTATGGCCTGCAGCATTGCAAAACTAAAAGTAGAATGACGCTTACCTTATCAGCTTTCCTACCCTTGCCTTGCCTGTGTTTTTTTAAGATACAGTACAGGTAGTCCTTGGCATCCTCATGTATCACAGCCCCATCTCTTCTATGTTATAAATTTGCTCAGCAGTATGAATCCCATCCCTGATGATTCCCTTTAGGACATCTACGAACGCCTCTGCTGCTCCGGCATCTGCTGACTTCCATTCTCCTATCACCTGTACTCTTTTCACATCCTTCCTTTTCCTAAGCTTGGCAAACCAACCACTCGACACCTTAAATCTGCCTGAGGGTTGGGACAGCTTATTGCAAGCAACAGCACACAGGTGGTGGGCTGGCCTCCTTATGGTAATGGAGTCGATTGGAACTCCTTCCCTCTCCTTTCAGTTCAAGTACATGATCACGAACCTCTCTTTGTCAGTACAAGCGCAGGGTCAGACACTTGAATCCTCTGGTCCATGGGAGATCCCCCGTAGGATCTGCATAGTCTTCATAATGGCGTCCTTCTTCCCCAGGATTGTACAAATAGTTGACTCATTGACCTGATATACCTTGGCAATGGCACAGTTAAGTTCTCCTTTCTCCTTCAGCTTGATGATATCAAGCTTCTGCTCCTGGGTCAGACTCTTTCGACATCTCGCTGGGGCACGGTGCGGTGGCATGGTCGGGTTGGGTCAGGTGGCCCAAATAAAGAGCAAAGATAACACACAGCACGTGTGGAGCCAGAGCGCAGCGAGAGGGTAGACTCAAGTGGGGCAGGAATGCTCAGGGGACCATGACGACACCTCGTGCAGACACGTGACAGCCATACATCATAGGCATATGCAACCCGTGCTGTGACTATCGCTCCCTGCATCATGTCTGTTTCCCACCTTGTTATGACCAGTTTTTTCATGTAATGACTGTTTAAACTATAATTTGTGGCTTCAGGCTGTGCAGTCCCTTTTGTCACAGTGTGTTACGGATTTCAAAAAAATGAGCAGAGATTTTCACCCACGTTATATCTGTCATTTGTGCATTTTGACCATATCCTGGCCTCAAAATTTACCTTCCGTGTTATGTGAGGTTCACGCATTCTGATCGCAAGTTACATGAGTGCTGACGATTTATGCAATATATACATGTATGTATACAGTAAGACCTCACTATAACAAACTAATTGGGGCTCAGGCCAGTCCAAAATATGCGATTTTCTGATAAAAGCGACATCCGGACTTACCCCTGCTAATCTCGACTTTTTCCGATATATCAGACATTAGTCCGGATTGCATCAGTGGTTTTCACCACCATTGCAGTGTTTTACTGTGTTATACCTTCACTACATTAATCAAATGGTATAATAATACTGTACTGTGCACTGAAAAACATGTCTTTTACTTGTCTTATTGTGGTGAACATAGCTAAAGTTGTCAGGCAGTCCGAACTGCTTTCTGGCTATTTCGGACTTTTTCCGATATACAGTAGGCGTGGAAAGTATTGACGCGCTTTTGCCGACGTCATTCTTTTTCGCGTTAAGTGAAGTAGGGTCAATACTACCCACCCCTGTGATGCGAAATGAGCTGATGCTTTTTCAACGGGAGCTGGCAACCCTGCTTGATAGGTTTGGCACCACAGGAGCAGGCTCAGTAATGTTTGGGCAGCCACAGGAGGAGGATTGTCTCTGTGTGTGATGCACCACGAGGGCATGTTTTGACTCAAATAACACAGTTATTTGGTTACCTACCACATTCTCATCATGCCTAAAGTAACCACAAGCAAGGACAAACGTGTGGAAGTGATTACTTTATACAAAGCTGGCCACAAACTCCCATTTATTGCAAATCAGATGGTGTTAGACTGAGGACAGTGCAGAGACTGGTGAAGCGGTTCAAGGACAGTGGGGAGGCCATTCCTCCCACTCCACTTCCCAAGCCTGGGAGACCTCGTAAGACAACCTTCAGGACCCGTCAGCTGATCTCAAGGCAAGTTAGCAAGGATCCAAGGCTAACAGCATGGGATTTAAAAGAAAAGAACCCACAGTTGCTGGCAGATGTGTCTGTCAGAAGTGTGCAGCAACTGTTGCATGACGATCTGGGCTACAGAAGTTTTTGTGCTCGTAAAAAAACCACTGCTAACTGCACTTCAGAAGAAAAAGAGAGTAAATTTTTGTAAGAAATATCTTGCCTGGAGTGAGGAGCAATGGAAAACTGTGCTTTGGAGTGATGAGTCAACATTTACTGTCACTGGTACCCCTTCATCACGAGTGTACCGCAAACCAGGCAGTGACCCCCTGGATCCTAAGTACACTTCCAAGTTTGTTAAATACCCAGCCTCACTCATGGCTTGGGGCTGCTTTACATATTATGGTGTTGGTGAGTTGGTAATTCTACCTGCAAATGAAAAAGTGAACCAGAACAATTATTTGGAGCTATTACGTGATGTTTTAAGTGACTCTTTTGATAAAACCAAGGCAAGAGTATTTATGCAAGATTCTGCCCCTGCACATGTTGCAAAGTCAGTGAAACAGTGGCTAACAGACTGTGAGGTTCCCTTTATTCGAGATTGGCCCGGAAACAGCCCACATATCAATCCCATTGAGAATTTATGGGTGCACATGAAGCGGCACATCATCTTTGCCTAAACTTGAGGCTCCAGTCAAGCAGCTGTGGAGCAGTTTTAGTCTGTCTGTTCTGCAAAACTACGCCATCAGTCTCCCCAGACGCCTTAAGAGGATAATAAAGGTGAAGGGGAATGCCAGTAAATACTAAATACAATGGTGAGTGTTAATTTATTTGTTTCTTCTTGCTAACCACAAGAATGTTTTCTTTTTTTAAGATGGCGTCAACGCTTTCCGCGCCTACTGTATAGGAGTTTAGTCCGGTAGCTCCTCGAGCCCAATAAAAGCGAATTCCGGTCTCAGTCCGTTATATCGAGATTTTTCTGTATACAGTATATATACAGAGATAGCCCGATTATCCGGGTTATATGGTGTGAAGAGGTGACTGAATAGTCCGAAATCACGATTAATCCGGCGGAAACAAAAAACAAGTACTGTTAGACTGATTTATTTACTGGTATATGTACACTTAACATAGCAGAAAGACCTTACCAAATCTTTGCATATGCATCCTGCTTATTTCTGTATTTTTCTATTTTCAGTTTGGTAAATTTCTTCATCTTGCTGAAAAATATCCTCTGTTATTATCGTCACGTTCTTGAAGCTGTACAGTCGCGTTCGTGAGTCCTGATACACATGTAATTGTCTTGTCTGCTGTTGTGTCCACCGTTGGTAGGATGTTGAACTATTTCACTTGCTAACCGACCAAATTATGTTCAGTGTATCAGGCAGTAAGCACAAAAGTTCCATATTCCAAAAGCAGTGAGCACTGCAATAGACAACAAAAACACCTGTGTATCGAGACTCATGAACGCAACTGTACCTACGATTGTTTCCAGCACAATGGAAGAA
>JAGKTI010020031.1:0-16605 GCA_018397915.1 Birgus latro | reverse complement strand
CCAAGCAGTATTAGAATGGGGTCACTGTTTAGCATCAGGAGGTCATTTGGGCAAAAAGAAAACCCAAGGCCATATCCGTGCTGACTTTTTCTGGCTAGGAATAGGATAGGAAATAGACAGTTTTGTGCACTCCTGCAATGTGTGTCGACGTACCACCATTCAGGAAAGTTTCCTTCCTGCGCCGTTTGAATCCACACCCATAATCTCTGAGTTGTGTGAGAGAGAGGGTGGTGGTAATGTGGGTGTAGACCTGATGTCTCACTCGTTGGCCCTACAGGATATAATATGTCTGAGGTCTGTACATACATATGTACCGTAGCTCATAAGTGCACAGTCGTGGCGATCCCAACCAAGGACACCGAGGACGAATGTGCAACCACGGCGATCCCAACCGAGGACACCGAGGACAAATGAGCAGTCGCGGCGATCCCAACCGAGGACACCGACGACAAGCCCCTATTAGTCGTAAGCGTAGGGTTTGTGCATATTGTATGTACCGTATATTAAGGTAGGTTAAAGGGGAAGTTCGAGACCCCGCAGAGGCAATCTGAGGCTGTTTGAATTACCTTGTGGTGTGTTTCGAGCTGTGGGCCTCCCTGAGGATTCCCGGAGAATATACAGAAGCCACATGAGTGTTCACACCCACGCAGGGTGTTAAAATGTGACCTGCCCAAGTTTGCATAGGGATTCTCGACTTACCTTTATTAGTTATAAGTGCGTAGTCAGGGCGATCCCAATCGAGGACACCGAGGACAAACGGGCAGTCGCGGTGATCCCAACCGCGGACACTGATGACGAGCCCTTTGTAGAAATAAGTGTAGTTATAAGTGAGCAGTCACGGCGATCCAAACCAAGGACACCGATGACAAATGGGTAGTCGCGGTGATCCCAACCGCGGACACTGATAATGGCGACCTATGTACGAAACTTGCTGTTAACTGATTTACAGCTTAAGAATACCTTCTGTTGTGTATGATTAATTGCTGGGTGGATGAAATAGTAATTTAGTGCAAATTCTCTCATTGACACTATTGATGTTCCACTTTGACTCATTCCACAGGTACAGTTGTTGGGTGAAGCAGATGTCCAGGACCATTGATTGTCTCTGCTGCACGCTGCCACTTCTTCTCCTCTGCTCTCGTTGCCTTTATTCTTGCATTAATATGTATTATTATTATTGCTTTACACGTAGGTACAGTTACACTACAACTGTTACACCTACACCGTGTATCACATACACCACGCTACATAACAACTAGTTGTCAATGTAAAAGTAGCGAACTTTCGCTCAGATTGACCTGAGTACAGGATTTTTCACTGTCGTCTCGGAGTTCTTCCCTCAAGCTTGCTTTTCTTAACGTAAATATGATGTTTTTATACTTATAGGCGACAATGCTTTTCTCCTGTAACAGGATAGTACACACACCACAGTGTGAATCTTGTGTGACTGAGTTAGGATGTATAAATATATATAAGGCCAAATTTTACTAAAGTAAAATTTGATTTTTCAGGGGCGTAATGTCACGAATTTTCTACATCGTAAAATTATGTAATGTAATTTGTGACATCGAGTGATTTTGCGGGAGCAACGAATGATTATGAAATATTTCGCTCATCCTCTCAACCGTTCGCTTGCGTACTTATATTCGCATCAAGTTGTCAAAACTTTCGTCATTCTTTCATGAGTGATTGTTTTTATGTGCAGACGGTGCATCCCTCTGAGCGATAATTTCTGAATTATCGCTTCTGCCTCCCGGCCGTTACATAAGGCCACACCCTTTCACACGCTCTTCACATCGGGCACTCAAAATCAGAGTTAGTCTGTCTGTAGACACCGTCCGTGCGGTACGCCTTGCGAAGGCTCGAGTGATCACTTTCTTAGCGATTTCAGATCTCAGCTTGTATTGGCGTGTATCCCCGAAGCTCCCACCAGTCCTTGGTGATCGTCTACAGCAGCTCGGTCTCATCTATACCAATTAGTATTTCCTTTTGTTTTCCTAGGCTTACGTTTTGGGATATTTAGCTATTTGTCTGAGTGTTTGAGTGAGTGCATTTCCCTTTCTTGATTTGAATTGGAGTCATGTATCGTAAATTTATTTCTTGTATTCAATAAATTTACAGTTCGTTTTCTTGAGCTTTGTTAAATGTAACAGTTGTGTTTAATTTTCCTACATATTTAGTACAGTTTTGTTACTCCACTTTAGCACAACTCTTTATAATAATCACGACTGGTGCTTAGGCCAGCTTTTGGCATTAAACCTTTAATCCGTTGTGCTAGCTAGGAGTTGGGCTCAGCCAAGATCCTGATTATTATTATTATTATTTTTTTTTAATGTTAAGGGGAGAAACTAACTTTCTCAGAGGTCAACGGTACAATATTACAGCCTACTTGAGCGTCTAGTCTCTGCTGTGTACCGTTGAGAAAGTCTATAAATTCTCGACTCTTGAGAATTGGCGAAGTAAGCCAGCATAAAGTGAAATCGCCACTTGATTTCACGAGTCTATTCCCTCTTGATAAATGACTCGATAGTCATTCCTAGCACACATAGCTATATATTGTATCATCCAATTATAGAATATACATTTTCTCTTGAAATACATAATTTACCCCTGACAGTTGCCTTCCTTTTTTTTTCCAGATACTTCAATGGCAGATGCTCAGACGAAGTTGCATCCAATGACTGAACTGTCACACTGGCATATTGCAGAACTTCTACGTGATTTTTTTTTTTTTTATTCCCCACACTGCATCGCTTTGGAACTCGATTCACCAGGGTGGTTTCCCCCAGACTTCAACCTACGGCTGTTTGATTTTTTTTTTATTAATGGAAGGCACCTGTAATCTGGTGTATGGATCATTCTTTTTTTTATTCATTTGTTTTTCCTTCCTCTGTTCTGTTATTGTAAAAATAATAATAATAATAATAATAATTTTTAGCAAAGTACGTTCACATATAAATTGCCGACAGTGCAGGATGATATGGCACACGGATAACACCGATGTCATGGCTCTAATTTATCATAATACACTGCATAAATAGCATAGCAGTCTAGAGAGTGAGTGAGATATGGACGTGGAAAGGAAATGGCACTTGCATTTTCTCTGAGGCCTGCCAGATTACAAGGCGCCACCTGACCAGCTCACAGTAGGAAATAACATAGCTCGCACTTTTGTACCGTGGGAAGATGACCAAGAGACATACACACATACTGGGTTCTAGAAGATTCCTGGACATGCTTAGTCCACGTGACAAGGCTTTCCTACACCACAAGGAGGGGACCTACATCAGAATTGCGAGAGACAGCAGGGAGAGAGGAAGAAGGGAGAGACGAGAGAAGAAGCGAAAAGAGGCGGTCTAACTAAGAGAGATAGAGTGTGTCGTGAGAGAAGAGTAGCTAGCAGCTTAACAGTCATTATTCCCTTTGAAGACAATAAAACTACGGTAAACCAAAACTCATCTTTAACTCCTTCATTGACAACAAGTGAACTGAGGTTATCTTTACAACATATTCTTTTCAATAACAAAGTAAACTTTTCTATAGGACTACAACTGCCTAGGCTACAACTACAACATTTGGTGACATCCCTACAAACTACAAGTTCACAACAAGCATCTCAAGAAACTAAATTTCTACGATCAAGTAACCACAAGTGAGTATACAGTAAGAAGAACAAGTCTACAAGCAACTCTATCAGAAACATACGATTATCCAACAAACGAGAAAACCAGACAACTAATAACTCATAACTTGGCCTCACAACCCCACACACCCTCTCTCAAACCACTCTCTGTTTTCGTTGCGCAAGCGCTGACACACAGGTCAAGATTTAAACTGAATCCAACAACAACACACGGCCTGCCACCTAACTCACCACTGTTACTCACCAGTGTTTCACTAGTACTAATATTCATTTACCTCCTACAGTGAATGAGGGGATAAGTCGACGTTGTTCAGTGACGTGAGGTTTGAGAATTCTTTCAATCAATCCTGATCTGAGAATTCCTCCAATCAACCCTGATCTGAGAATTTCTTCAATCAGCCCTGATTGATCAACAAGCAGAGTGACTTCTTCCGTCAACCCAGACCTGAGTCACCGAGTACCATCATCTATTTCTCAAGTGGGTGATCATACGTTTACTCATTACATCCCAGAGCTTAGGATTAGATAAAAAATCTCCATCATTTATTTAGATATACACATACTCAGTATTACCATCGCTTCTGTATTAATATTTATTTCTTCACCTATATAGTTAACACATACATAAATCAATTTTTTCATAACACCAATCCTTACGAAAAGAGTTTCTTTTAGCTGACTGATATGACAGGCATATTCTCATCCCTACTAAATTTAGTGCCAGACGAAACACAAATGTCAACAAATACTGATGAACAATCAGTCACGAATGCCAATTCACAACTAGCCGCGGATACCGATGCACGGTTACAACAATCAGGAGAGCATCAATTATGCGAAAGATTTTCATTCAATTCCGCACAAGGTAGGGATATTTCGATGATGATGATGATGATGATGGTGAAATTGATGATGATGATGATAATCATAATGAACCGGAATGTTCACTCCTCCTCCCTATAGTACTACTCCAGTTAGATAACCACTCCAGTTAGATACTACTCCAGTTAGATAACACGCCATTGCATGTCGTAGACATCCTTGGCTATGTAGCTGCACTGTGTAAATTACCAGATAGGACATTAAAAATTGCGAAAGCGATCGCTTACAGCCTCGTCTTGACCTCGTCACCTCCAGTTAGATAACACTAGAGTTCATTATCGGCAGCGATCAAAGCTATAGCAAATGCAGGTAATGGCAAAGTCACCACTAATCTACTTCCACTCCATGACTTACATCAGATCATCAATCAAGGCATACATAAACATAGTCTGAAGCCTTTATTCCAGGGAAGAAACCTTATGCTTTATTACCCATACCTAGAAGCAACTCTAATTCCAACATCAGTAGTGGTCCATGTACCATTCATAACAGATGATATGTTCACAGTCTATCAAATATACCCTTTTCCTTCTAAGAATAATGGCACATTGGTCATCATCAACAGCATCACCAACACCGAACTATTCATGGTCTCCAGGAGACAAGACACAGTCACTTTCGCCAGTCATTGTACAATTGAACGAAAATGTCGTACTCGTAAATCTCTACATGATATTCATCTTTGTCCTGCGTACATTATCACGTTTCAGCCTAAAGACACAGTCCCTTGTGAAATGGCTATCATCAGTAATCATGATATTCACCATCACTGCAACTTCAAATTGTCACCGGATAAAACCATCCATTATCAGCGCACTGGGCACTCCAAGTTCTTTTACTTCACTCATAACACATCAATTTTCATAGTTTGTCCAAATAAACCAATATCTCATACCACAGCATCGGGATTATACATAGCACCTGACTACTGTGTTGTACTTACACCATCCCTCTCCACACTAGCTACAAACAATCACTATGCCATTCTAAATCACACACACAAATTCTTCCAACCACTACCTGAGATGAATTTGAACATGAGCACAAATATTAAGCTAACTTCACCTGATTTTGAAACTATGAAATAAATAATTAATGATACAATGAAGCTCTTGGAAGAATTGAGTATAGGAATGTTCAACCCCTATTATGTGTATAGCCCAGCTCCTACTGTTTTTGTGATCTTTTCCGTTGTCTTTGGTGTATTACTATTCGCTATGCACAGAATGCAAAGAAGAATCACCAACCTGGAGTCCCTTTTCAAGGAAGGAGGAGTGAACATTCAAGTGAGACCTCCTGAGTAAAAAAAAATGTATATATGTAAGTCGTAATTAAACAAAAACTTATATAAAAAAGTGAAATATTATTACTTAATATACAAGTATCCAGTTCGCATAACAATATCACTATAGTTCACATAAATACATTACAAATGTATCAATAGCTCTTGCTGTAGTCTTAGCATTGTAAAGGTCTTGCATATGAGCTACAACGTTCTATATACTCCAATATTTTACTTGCAACAGTATTCTATATACTCCAATATTTTACTTGCACCAGTATTCTATATACTCCAATATTTTACTTGCAACAGTATTCTATACTGTATACTCCAATATTTTACTTACTCAAGTGCATATAAAACATATTTACAATTATTCCATTGTATGTACAGAACATTTACAGTATCTTATGGTTCTAAATATTATTATACATTGTTATTTTACAAGCCATGTATTACTAGATGTAATTATTGCAAGCTGTCGTAGGTACTCCATTAGGCGTGACTGAGTGATGTCATGGCTCTAAATTATCATAAGACAATGCATACATAGCATAGTAGCATAGTAGTCTAGAGAGTGAGTGAGATATGGAAGTGGAAAGGTAATGGCACTTGCATTTTCTCTGAGGCCTGCCAGATTGCAAGGCATCACCTGACCAGCGTACTGTAGGAAGTAACATAGCTCGCACTTTTGTACCGTGGGAAGATGACCAAGAGACATGCACACATACTAGGTTCTAGAAGATTCCTGGACATGCCTTGTCCACGTGACAGGGCTTTTCTACATCACAAGGAGGGGACCTACATCAGAATTACGAGAGACAGCAGGGAGAGAGGAAGAATGATTTATTTCATAGTTTCAAAACCAGGTGAAGTTAGCTTAATATTTGTGCTCGTCTTCAAATTCATCTCAGGTAGTGGTTGGAAGTATTTGTTTGTGTGATTAAGAATGGCATAGTGATTGTTTGTAGCTAGGGTGGACAGGGATGGTATAAGTACAGCAAAGTAGTCAGGTGCTATGTATAATATGATGCCATGGTATAAGATGCTGGTGTATCTGGACAAATTATGAAAACTGATGTGTTATAAGTGAAGTAATAGAACTGAGAGTTCCCGATGCGCTGATGGATTTTTTTATCTGGCGACAATATGAAGTTGCATTGATGGTGGATGTCGTGATTTCTGATGATAGCCATTTCACAAGGTACTGTGTCTTTAGGCTGAAAGGTGAAAATGTATGCAGGACAAAGATGAATAGCATTTAAGGATGTATGACATTTATGTTCAATTGTAGAGTGACTGGCGAACGTGACTGTGTATTGTCTCATGCAGACCATGAATAGTTCGTTGTTGGTGATGTTGTTGATGATGACCAAAGGGCCATTATAATTAGAAGGAAAGGGGTATATTTGATAGACTGTGAACATATCATCCGTTATGAATGGTACATGAACAATTATTGATGTTGGAGTTAGAGTTGCTTCTAGGTATGGGTAATAAATCATAAGGTTTCTGCCCTGGAATAAAGGTTTCAAACTATGTTTATGTATGCCTTGATTGATGATCTGACGCAGGTCATGGAGTGGAAGCAGATTAGTGGTGACTTTGCCATTACCTGCATTTGCTATAGCTTTCATCGTTGCCTGATAATGAACTCTAGTGTTATCTAACTTGAGTAGTATTATGTCAATGTGTTCCATGATTCCTGAGAAGTGCTGAAATAGTGTTGGGTTACCTTCTATGGCATCTATCTTGTCCACACTCTGGTGAATTATACTTTCTGCCTTTTTGAGATTCTTAACAATGGTCATCATGACTGAGTTCCGATTTTCGACTAGTTTATTTTGATATGTTAATACTTGAGCAATCTTATTAAATTTGTTGTTTATTTCTTGAAGATCTTCCTCTGTAGCCAATCCAAATATGTTTCCTAAAATCGCACTAGCTAGATCGAACAGACCGCGTTTCGCACGTCCATATGTGATGTTCGAATCCATAAATGCTTCCGTTCCACGAGATGGGAGATCTTGGATCAGGATATGCATCGTCGTCTTGGTGAATTCCATTTTTCATTTCGCTAACTTCACAATTTCATTCACCTCGTCTGTGGTATGAGCGTCTGAAATAGAACCTTATACCGCCACTTCGAGTGTTCCCAGCGGCCTGGCGATGTTTTCTAGCAACCTGGGCAACTCATACAGTACATCCAAACATAGTTCTGTACTCATGATGTCCTTTGCGATTACTGTCGAGGCCGTGGGGGCTATAAGACATCCTTGCCTTACTATATGTTGAGGGTCTAAGTGAGCTGATCCTCTTGTCACATAGATGAGAATCCATAGTATAAATCCCCTCATCATGACCTACCGAAAAAAAAAAAAATCTATTGATAATCTGTTCATGCAGTGGTCGTTGACAGTGATGATGTGCATCACCGTTGGTTCATAAAGAACAATAATTCGGTCGTTGTTCTACCTATAGAAGGAGTCGATACCTAGATCATGTAAATCTAGTATTGTAGTAGTTGTAGTCGTTGTTGCACCTATGTTTGTTTGTTTGTTACACGATCTTAATTTATTTTTGTAAGTATTGCTATCCTCGTAATAATATTGGTTTCACATTCTGAGTTCTCGGCGACGTCCGAGGTTGTATAATTGCTGGCTAATTCTCTTGGTACACTTTTTAAATGATCAGCATGAATTTGTTTGTCATCGTCACTCGACAGTGACCTAATTACTACCTTGTTCGCTGTCTTCTTAATTACTCTATATGGGCCTTCAAATTTTGGTGATAACTTATTGTCTCTAGAATGAATGATTCCATAGACAATGTCTCGTACGTTGAAAGGTGATTCTTTTGCTTGTTTATTGAATGATTCAGTCATTTCTTCCTTGGACATTGATAATTCACTGGCCAACACCAAATTTATTGTCTAAGTTCTTTTAGCTGATTTAGGACAATTTTGATGTACTGAATCCAAAAATCATATTGGTTTTGCTCAATGAGGTCAACTTTTTGAGCTATGGCCACATGTTGTTTTTGACGTTTTTGTTTACTTGTACGGGTGTTTTCGCTTTATATGATGCAAAATTCTTTTTTATTGTTTGAAATAAACGAACTCTGAAGAGTTTACAGGCGCCAATTTATGACTAATTGGTATTTTTATTTTACTGGTGAATGAAATGGCTTCGACCAGAAGATCTTGCAAAAATTACCCCGATGTATTCTGCTACATCTGCGGCGTATACACTATAGTTCCTAACAGGAATCCAGTCACATGTTTCATAAAGCGTGCTTACCATGCTTATTTTGGTATTCAACTTGGTGACCAGAATAAAGCTTGGGCGCCACACATGGTATGCAAGACATGCACCGAGTATCTGCGTCAGTGGACTAAGGGCAAGAAGAGTTGTCTGAAGTTTGGAATTCCCAGGTTTGGAGGGACCATGGCACTGACTGCTACTTCTGCGCTATTGATGTGACTGGGATCAACAGAAAGAACCGGAGCAGCCTCAAGTATCCTGATCTTCAATCAGCACGTTGTCCTGTAGCTCATTGTGATACCTGTCTTTGGAGAACTTCCTGACATTCGTGACGAAGATGTCACGAATTTTCTTCATTGTAAAATCACGTTAAGTTAAATCGTGACATCCAGTGATTTTGTGAGGAGCAAATTAATATGTACGATAAATTTTAGTTGTCGGGCTTTGCTCCGGGCCAATTGCGCATGCGCGCGAGCTCCCACCCGCGCCGCGTCGAGATACAAATGCGAGTTAGTCTGTTCTTAGTCACGGAAAGATTGGGTCGTACGCCTCTAGAGGCTCGAGTGAATTCTTTATTTCAGATCTCGGCTTGAATCGGCGTGTCTTCCCTAGCTCCCACCCTGTTGGTGATCGACTACAGTACAGTCTCATCCATACCGATCAGTATTTTCTGTTTTTTTTCCTAGGCTAAGCTTTTTGAAATATTTAGCCGTTATCTGAGTGTCTGAGTGAGTGAGTGCATTTCTCTCATTTGATTTGAATTTCATGTAACGTAAATTCATTTGTTTGTAATTAATAAATTCACAGTTCTTTTCTTGAGCTTTGTTAAAGTATATTAACTGTGTTTGATTACTCCACTCATTTAATACAGTTTTGCTACTCTGCGTTAGCACAACTTTTGAATTAAATCACGGCCGGTACTTAGGCCAGCTTTGGCATCACTCCTTAAATCCGTTGTGCTAGCTAGGAGTTTGGCTCAGCCAAGAGCCTGTTATCTTTATTATTATCATTTTTTTTTATTGTTGGGGGGGGGAGAAGAAACTTTCTCGTAGGCCAACGGTACAATATTGCAGCCCAATAGAGCATCTAGTCTCTGCTGCGTGCCGTTGAGAAAGTCTATAATTCTCGTCCCTAGAGAATTGACATAGCACACTTAGCTATACATTGTATATCAATTATACAATATTTCATTATTTCTTGGGAATACTTAAATATCCCCTGACATCTGGCGACACGCCAGAGTAAAACTCTCATTTTCCCCTGACAGAAGATTCCTCCAGTGTTCAAGAAGATGAAGAAGAAGAAGTGGTTCTTGACGATGATGCTTCACATCCTTTTTCCCAAAAAGGAGCTAAATGGTCCAATTCGCGATCTCAGCTTGACAAAGTCCTCTGCCGAACTGTTGGCATCCAGATTTAAAGGAAAAAAAACTCCTCTCTGACAGTGCTCGCATCACCTTCTACCGCAACAGGCATCAAGAGTGCTTCCGTTTTTTCTCTGAAGAGAAGGACATGGTGTACTGTACAGATATTGCGCAGCTTCTGCACAAGCTTGGAGTGCCACAGTACGAACCCAAAGATTGGAGACTGTTCATTGACAGCAGCAAGCGATCGCTGAAATGTGTTCTGCTGCACAACGGCAACCAGTTTGCCTCTGTACCCCTCGCTCACTCGACTACACTGAAGGAGAAGTATGAAGCGGTGAAGTATGTGCTGGTGAAAATTCTTTATGATCAGCATGAGTGGTTTATTTGTGTTGACCTGAAGATGGTGAACTTTTTGTGGGGACAACAGTCCGGGTACACCAAGTACCCATGCTTCCTGTGCATGTGGGATAGTAGGGACACTGCTCAGCATTACACAAAGAAGGACTGGCCTGTGCGGGAGGAATTGGTGACTTGCAGAACAAGGAACGTCATCAACAATCCTCTGGTGGACAGAGACAGGATACTCTTCCCACCGCTGCACATCAAGCTCGGTTTGATCAAGCAGTTCACCAAAGCTCTGAACAAGCATAGTTGCTGCTTCACTTACTTGTGCCAGGCTTTTCCAGGACTGACCACGGAGAAGTTGAAAGCTGGCATCTTTGATGGTCCTCAGATCCGTAAGCTCATCAAAGATCCGGAGTTTGAAAACTCAGTGAACGAAGAGGAACTGGAAGCGTGGAAGGCTTTTGTTCCGGTCGTGAAGAACTTTCTTGGCAACAACAAGGCCAGTAACTACGCAGAACTTGTCACCAATATGCTGACTGCTTTCAGAAACCTCGGATGCAACCTGAGCATCAAAATACATTACTTATTCTCACATATGGATCAGTTTCCTGAGAATCTGGGATCAATGAGCGACGGGCAGGGGGAGAGATTCCATCAGGACATGAAAGAGATGGAGACCAGGTATCAGGGATGCTGGGATGCAGTCATAATGGCTGATTACTGCTGGACTCTGAAGAGAGACATCCCTGCCGCTGAGCATTCTAGGGTTTTGAAAAAACGGAAGTTCAAGCCCTGAACTTTGAACAATGATGATGGAACATGCAATTTACATGTACTTACCTTTATCAATGTCTGCTATTCAATTTACAGTAATCTATTTTTGTAACATTTAATTAATAAATTATTAGAAAATGATTTTTTCTCTTAAAAACCTATTTCGGATGAGAAATATTAACAAAAATCAACCGATAATGTTACAAAAATGTAATCGATTTAGTCAGAAGATCGGATTTTTAACAAATCAACTTAGCACAAAAACCTGACCTGATCGAGAGAAACGGATGTCATTTTCGGATTCAGCGGTGCAGAATTGTCCTAAATCAGTTGAAAAACATAGACAGCTTACAATTGATTTTTTTTTTTTTTTTTTGTAACCCAGTGTTTGTTCCTTTACCCTTTTGTGTATCTCCTGGAATTCCCGAAAACGGAGTTTAGGGTAATCGTCATATTTATATACAGGCAGATTTTCAACCTCGAGTATTTCGTAGGGTAATTTTTTATCTGTCCCATAAATAATGAAATTAGGAGTGTCTCCTGTAGACCTGTTTATAGATCCATTAATTGATGCTTCTACTCTGGGAACCCAATCATCCTAGAATGCATAGTTTTCATTGAGAATGTGTCGTAGCACATCTAACACATATTTATTATTCTGATATGATAATGGTAGCTTGAGTAAGTCAATCGCAACTACGTCCCATGGTTGTTGTGGTACAGGGTAATCATCTATGGATGCAGGCGATAATGTGTAACCTTTGTGCTTTGCGCAAGACTCACATCTATCAATATGGCGGTGTATATCTTTTCGTAACGTCGGCCAGTAGTATGCTACCCTTGTTTAACAGTCCTATATTTTCCAGGATGACCTGCATGTGGACTATCATGTATCGTTGTTAATACTTGAGGGATCATATCATTGGGTACTACTAATTGTTTATTATTTCTTCGGTGTTTCGGTTGTCCTGGGTTGATCCTGTATAAGGCATTATTAACTATAGTGAATTGTTCGAATGCTGTATGTAGCTTGGGTAAATGTATGTCATCGCCACTTTCTTGTTTATATATGACTTTAAACCATGTGGGATCAAGTCTTTGTGCTTTTACGATCTCGTCATGGTTTTGGATGCCTCCCTTGAGGTCTAATGCCGTAACATGAATAGCTGTTGGGTTTCTAGATAACGCATCGGCAACTAAGTTTATTTTGCCTTGTGTATAGTGAATATGTATATTGTAGTTGTCAATGGTGCATTTCCATCGTGCTCTCCTCTCAGAGAGTTTTTCTTGGAACATACCCACGAGGGGTTTATGGTCTGTGAATAGGTGGATCTCATAACCATATACCATATCTCGAAACTTTTGTAATGCAAAGGCCACTGCAAGGGCCTCTAAGTCTATAGTGCAATATATTTTTCTGCAGTCTTTTAATTGTATGCTTGCGAATGCAATTGGCTGATTCTTTTTACATGTGTCCTCTTGCATCAGGACTGCACCTATATCTCTGCTTGAGGCATCCGTACAAATTATAAAAGGTTTTCTAAAATTAGGATATGCCAAGCAAGGTGCATTTGTAAGTTTAACTTTCAAGTCATTAAATGCTAATTTTTGTTCCTCTCCCCACTGGAATATGGCATCGTTTTTCAGTAGAGTGAACTGGCTAATAAAGGAACGATAGTATCCTGCTAGCCTCCCAAATTGTCTTTGTTTATGTTCGTTGGGTCGGTGAAATCCCTTACTGCCTGTATTTGGTCGGCAGACGTGTGAATGACTTAAACATAGCAACTAACTTCTCTACTATTTTGTAACTGGAGGTCCAATGACCCTGTGCCTTGTGGTGGCGACAGTAAGGTTCTAGACCTTGGGTCTTTTGGTTATCCTCCTTAACTTCTTTAATATAAAACTCACTTTTTGAGTGTCCAGGATTTGCACAGTAATAACATAGAGTAGGCCTATCTTTTGATTGTGATCTTCGAGATGACTTCCCATACTTTGTTTTGTCTGTGGCGTGGTTTCTACTAGGACTGCACGCGAATTTTTGTGACTGTCTGTAGCCAGGGGTCTGTGAGCAATGCCTCACAGTTTGAGGGGATGGTCTTTGTTTGTTTTCAGTTCGCGACCGATTATGATCTTTGGTGTCGTTTTCACTGCTGACACTGTTTCTGTAATCCTCATTCTGTTCATGCCCGACTGTGCTTCAGTCACCCCTGCCTTGCTACAATTCATCTCTACCTCGTTCATGAAATCTAGCAAGCACATTCCTAGGGTGTAAGCCACAGGCTTCGCTATCTTAACCCATCCAGTCTCGACAGGGTTTTTTTTTACCCAGCCTACCCCCAGGTCCCGACCGATTTTCGACTTTTTGTTTTTTTGGCTGAAACTTTCGCTTTTGGTGAGAAACATCGAAAATTCATTGAGAAATCGCGATCCTGAAGTTAGAAATGTTAATACAGGTGCCACTCAACTTTACGTTTTCCTTCTTTTTCAGGGTACCTGGCTAAAGAAAACGAACTATGGAATGGTCAACTAATTCAAGCCACTTTAAATTACGTATTTATTTCATTTATTTGATACTAATTATATGTAGTACAAGTCTATATTGGTTTTCACACAATAATATAGGCGTTTATAAGCACTGTTCACTCACCGAAAACCCCAGTATATGGCACCTTCCTTTACGACATTACCACAGAATCACTTTTGTTTGTTTCTACCTCTAGCTTCTTTGTTTCTATGTCCTCCACCTTAGGAATCACTTCCACCGTGAATTTCGTCATTGGAGAGACCATGAGGCAACATACCTTTGTTACCTTTGTAATACAATATTTCTTGCATATGATATAAGTAGTATAAGTGTGATATAAGTTAGTATAAGTATAGTGTAAGTATAATGTATGTAATTTACGTTAGGTTATGTATGTTATAAGAGTAATTCTGGACCCTGTTAAGATGATGCAATGTATGTGAAGTGGATCTTGTAATTCATTTTTTTGGGCTTGATTTTTAGTTAAAGTGTAATAGAGAAGTATTATTGTTAATGTGGACTGTGTGGAGCGAGTTGGACGTGCAAATGCGTGTCTGGTTTCGATAAAGAGGCGTAGAAAGTTAATTTGAGATTAAAATTAGCGATGAGTCGTTTTTACACCTAGAATTCAGAATTTTGTAGTTGAGTTTGTGTTTGTCGTCTTGTTGTACTAAATAATGATGTCTAAGAACTTAAGTAAAGTCTGATTATTGATTATTGTTATAGTTAACCGCGAAAATTAATTTATTTGGCTCAGACATCAGTTGTAAGCCAGTGCCGGGGCGAAACAAAGAGGAATTGTGTCAATGCGTGATTTTAGGCATCGTTTTAAAATGGTTACACCTATGTTATTGCCACAAAATTTAAATCATCATAAGTCGTTTTGTATAAGTGGAGTACTGCGTAAACTCCTTGTTGCAAAATTCCTGGACGATGATATAACAAGTAGACTGTAGAATAATTGTTCGAAGTCAGAACCGGGTAGTAAAAACGTAGCGGGTGTTAGCGGGAGCAGCCTGCCTCCTGCCCACGAAGCGTCACTCCTGAGTTGAACTTCATTGAGGGTGGAACTCCACAGGTAATGTTCCCGAGTCATTCACGGTATTTCTCCCCTATACGTCATCATAATTAGTTGTCGTTCTAACTATATTTAAAGTAAGTTGTCTGATAATATTGTCAATGCCATTATGTGACTCCTGAGTTAAACTTCGTTGTGGACGGTCAGCAGATTAGTTGTGTCGTCATGCGGAGCGCTGTGTGTCACAGAGTCCTGCCCGTCAAGTGCGTCTGCGTAGTCTCACAGCCTCTAGCGCCAAAAGCCCTTACACGTTTTCCACTTAGTCCCTTTCAATTCACAGTATCGTCAAAGTCGATTGGTCCACTTAGGAAGCTTTTATTTCATGTAGTGTAATATTTTGGTTATAAGTGAGTGAGAAGCAGTGTTAATACTTCGTCATGCAGAGCGCTGTGTACACTGAGATTGCATTCAGTATTATTCTTGGCTTATGATTATTTACCTAGATATGTTCTATGGTGCAAACCCAGGTAAAATAGGGATGATTTCTTTAAAATTAGAGTAAACTGTGTAACAGGTTGTAAACTGGGTATCACTACGAGTCCTTTTGAGACCGTGGTTTATGGGAGTTTCCCCTGTTGATGTAATTTTCTATAACACAGTCGGGTTGAGTGAATTCTTATGTACGTGTGTGTTCGTATTGGACGAGTAGATCTTCTGTGAGCAGATTAATCAGCATCCTGTTGGATGTAAAGCCCATGGAGCCTCTGTAGTGGTACACACTTGAATAATTTCTTTGTACTGTGTTATGTGAGTCAGGTGAGTTATAAACTGTGGAGAAGAGAGCTTCCATTCTCTCAGATATTCTGGTGTATTGGAGGCTATAGCTTACTATGCTCCATTAATTAATTCTTGAACGTAGTTCTATTCATTCTGTGTAATTTAAGGTTAGCAATATAGATAAGTATACTTTTTGTATGTGTTTGGTATAAATCCTCTGGGGAGTATTACATAAGGCCGAGTGGCCCGCAAGGCATGTTTCTTCTATAAAATCCACGCTTTCATATATTATACTCACGCTACCCTGTTATTGCCATAGGCCTTTTGTCCCTCTTCCATCATACGGGACTAATATCATTAATACTTTTTTTTTCCGGCAACTGCTGGGTGGTGGCAGCATACCAAATTACTCCAATTATTTAACGAGGCCTTCTTAATATTCTGGCAGTAACAGAAAACACTGAATTATTAACTTAATTTAGTATCAAAATTTTCCTCATTACACTGATTATTAATTTATCTTCATTTTGAAGGGAACTCAAAATTTTCCTCATTACACTGGGTGACAGCGGTGTGACATAGCTAAGATAACTTATTTATAACGTAGGTAGAAAAATCCTGCATTATACCTTTACTGGCCTGGTTACAGCTAACAGATGAATTATCCATTCTATAACCCTGCATAGCGAAGAAGTCAACACAATAAGATGGAATGAAGTGGAATTCATAAG
>JAGKTI010020030.1:4364-16605 GCA_018397915.1 Birgus latro | reverse complement strand
GAGAGAGAGAGAGAGAGAGAGAGAGAGAGAGAGAGAGAGAGAGAGAGCCATGTTTTGCGGTGGGCTGGCTGGCACTCCCGCCGTGTATTATTATGTAAATCAAGGGATCCCCGTCAATGCCTCCCAATCTCATCACCACCGACACGTACACAAGGCTCCATGCATCCACCTACACAGATCTACGTACACAAGGCTTCATGCATCCACATACACAAACCGACGTACACAAGGTTTCACGCACGCCTACACGGATTTATGTACACCAAGACAGTACACAAAGCATGATGCACCCACCTACACTACGTACACAAGGCTTGATTCACCCACTTATACGGATCTACGTACACAAGGCTTCGTGCTCGTCTACACGGATTTACGTATACCAAGACACGTACACAAGGCATGATGCACCCACCTACATGAATCTACGCACACAAGACACGTACACAAGGGTTTATGCACCCATCTACACGGACTGACGTACACAGCGAGGCATGTCCACAAGGCTTCATGAGCCCACTTACACGGATTTAAATGCATACCAAGGCACGTACACAAGACATCATGCATCCACGGACACGAATTTACGTACATAACATGGCACGTACACGGCAAATTAAGTATGGACATTGGGAGGAAAGTGAAAAGAATATGACATAAGTTAGCCAACACACGGAAAAACGTGCACAAACTCGTATCTTGGTCTATGTACAATCGAAGACAAAAGTCGTGACCTGATATTTGGTGAAACATCTGCTGAAAGGCTAAGTTTTGGTGCGCTCTGCTTTGCGCCATACAGACGGTCGGTGGCACTGACATGAGTTGCCATTAGCTCCAGGTGACAATCCTGTGGCTGCGAGCATGTTTTTCGTAAGCGAAATAAATATAATTAGATAGTTGTGTTTTTCCGACTGCTAATTTTACTTGATATATACGGTGTACTGTACGAACAGTTTCTCTCGTTTTTTTTTTTTTTAATTCCATGTTAGGACCACTAATTCAATTAGCTTGAGACATCTGGATTTTGGTTCTACTTCTGTATTAATTCAACTTCTGCTTAGCTTTAGTTTCTACTTATAAGCAGTGATTACCTGTCATCAAAAAACGTTGTTATATAGCCTATGTGGACTGAGTTAGTGCATAATGATAATCGAATGTTTTGTTGAGTGACGAAATGAATCCCACAGGTTGTGGAGTTCGAACACATAACCCGGAAGACCGAAGTCTACGCACAACTATTCGTGTGCTTCATTCTAGGTTCAGTTCGTGTCTTACGGAATAAGCACTGCTTACAGGTGCTACCTTCCATCGTTGTGATCATTTCCTGGTCCGGTTTTGGTGTGGTAACACTTGAGGGGCCTGAACGATGACCATTGTCCGTTATGCCTTCTGAAAGCGCCTAATCCACCTTTCTACAGTTCTGCTTACACCGAATTTTTGAACCACCTGTTCGGGATTCTTTCCTCCTAAATAAAGGCATATTATGTCCTCTCCGACCTTCCCAGTAGTTGGACGCATATTGCTCTATCCATACCAAGATATATATTAGGTCTGCCTGACGTTTTGTAGCAAGGTGTAAGATGTAACGGACAGGCAGTCATCGCCTGACCGAATATGGTTCACATTTCGTCTCTCGGACGCAGCAATTCTCGCAAATGGATTTTGAGGCGTCGGAATTTCCAGGATTCGTTTATGCTGTCATCTCATCAGCAGCAGATTTTAAGCTCGAGGAAAGTCAGGCTAGCCAACCACGAATATGTAGCTGTGACAGAGCTCTCATAATGTTTCACGTGTTACCGGGACACGACTTTTGTCTTTCACTGTGACACTATACACAGAACATAACGTACGCAGCGCATTACGTTCACAGGAAGGCACAACAAAGAATAACCATACAGCTCACCCACCCCGGTCTTGTGTTTATAGACTGGCTTCAAGTTCCAAGCAATAGATATCTTTAAATCCAAAAAATACAATCAGTGTCTTAGTTACCTGAATCCCACAGTATGGTCCACGTAAAGGGGTCCAATAAGCCAAATATTAATACAGGTATACTGTACATAGCGCTGCCATTCTTTTCGAAACTTGAGGTGCAAAACAAATTACATGTACATACACAGAGCATCACACAAAGTACAGTACATAGCGAATTACGTTCATGGAGAGGCCCTTGAAACACAGTACATCACGTACAGCTGCGGACAGAATTACTGACCCACCCCACAACGATAAGCAGCGATAACTATGTTCACTTTAACCTGGCCAAAAAATGCCATCTCTCCGTTTTCACTGCTGGGTTGTAACAGATTAATACTAGAATACGGCACTAAGCAGGAAGAAGTGCCATGGAAAAGATGCAGAGCCGTAGCACTGTCTTTTTCCGCCACTCAGCTACGAAAAAGAAGCTGCAAAAGGTCGAAAAACTGGGTCACGTTAAAGTAAAAAATAGAAAAAAAAATGCAGCAACAAACTTTTCCGGAATATCACATAAGGGTTCCATAATACTTCGACTAAAAATTGGAAAGATAATATTGTCACCAACTATACGTACAGCAGCAATAAGCAGGGACGTACACATGAAAGATATGACGTACAGCAGACAACCTAGAGAGAGAGAGAAAACAACGCAGCGGGGTGTAGTCTCACCCTCCAACTTCAACCAAGGGGGGTCTCTAAGTCCACGTCTCCAGGCAAACACTTCCCCTCCAAAGGAACTCCCGACATGAATGGTCGACTAGCTCCATCCATGAGTTTTCCTCCCTCCCCTTTAGTCTTCTCCAGACATTTAGCCTAGGGATTCTTCAAACATGGGGAGTTGGGTATAGCTTTCACCGACCCCTTCACTGTAAGATTAATAAACTATGTAAGCAGCAACATTACAGTTAAAAATACGTTACCTGACAATGGGTTAAAATCGTCTGGAGGAAGCAATATAGGGGTCACTGTGTTAAGCAATGAATGGAGATTGCTTTTAACTACTTCCTGACAAGATATCTCTCCTTGACTGAATGAAGACGTCTGGTAGAATCGATGGCAGGAATAAAACAGAAACTATACGGGTTAATGCAAATGTTATCACTCGAGAGAGCTACATGAAGCTGATTAAATAATGTGCCCAGAACAACAACAATAACAATAATAATAATAATACGGGTGGTAGTAGTAGTAGCAGTAGTAGTAGTAGTAATAACAATAACAATAATAAATAAATAAATAAGTTCAGATATCTGTAAAGACCATGCGGGAGTGGGCATCTCTTAAGTAAACATAAAACTGCAGATACAGGCTGAATTATCTAATGTTGCACAGAAAAGACGTCATGTTCTGTGCTTCAGTGACTGCTTTTCATTCATTTATATCAGATCATCATTTTCACTGATTCAAAGTTCTAACCAACTTTGAACGAACTCCTGATTCTCGTAACCATGGAAAGTGGTTAGTTATTAGAAAAGCGCAGTCGTTAGACAATGTATCTTCGCTGGATAAGATTCATTCACTTCCAATCATTCTCTGCCGTAGCTATTATTTGTTTTCGCAGGACGGTTAAGCAAATGAGGGTCTAGATTCTCTAGAAATTTTCTGTCGGTCTTGTTCTTACTGCATTAACAAATTCGTAAACGGTGTTGTTATGAGGCCGACTCTATAAGTTCATCTCTATATTTCTCAGGTCGACAACCCCTGCCACCTGATTATATTTTATATACCGATACAACTCTTGCTGTTTCTAGACGATTTTATAAAACCGAAAAGAACCCTGTAGTAACGAAATTGGCTAATGACGGTTATATACATCAAAGCCCTTCATTTAAAAAAAAAGTAATCAAACGAAGAATTTCGTACACGATGTAGCCACGAGGTCGACCCTACAAGAAATTCTGTAGAAGTCAGTCTCCACATTTCCCAAGCTGACATACTCATTTCAGTCCGATGACATTTAAGATTCCTGGACGATTTTAGAAGTCAGAAGAGCCTTGTCATAGCAAAAGGTTTAATGAAGGCTATCTAAACCATTCATTTCTAAACGTCTCTCCTAAACCATATTAGGTATATATATACAGTATATAGAACAGTCTGATCAGTTTTAAGAATGTAACAAAATAACGTCATCGTGTTGATAGAGCTGATCGTTTATCTCTGATTACGCATTTTTCCTTTTATAGATACTTTCAGAGCAGCTTAGGAGTGACATGTCGAACTGGAGGTGTTAGATACAGCTTCCACTAACACCGTCACAGCTCAATCTTTTCCAGAACTGCATAAAATGGTCCTAAAGTAGTATAACTGACTCCTTCACTCTGATAATACATGCTTTTGAGTTTAGTCTTGCTATTTCCAGACGTTTTGTTCACCTTAAGGAATATTTTTCGAGCTGGTCGGGTGGGGTGTAGCCTTCACTTACCCCTTCACTAAAATAGGTCTATCCAAAGCTAACTAAAATCGCACGGAGGCAGCAAGACCAAATTAATATAAAGCGCGTCACCGGTTTGGATGGATTAAGACGAAAAATGGGTAATTGTGTCTGTGGTGATCTTGCGCCAGCTAATGAAATAGTCTGGCGTTACTTTTCTTACCGGCACATCACCAAGTTTCTTCTTTCTCGGACAAAACGTTAGGCGAAAAGTAAACTACTCTAAATAAACTCCAATCACTCCACAAATTATAACAAAAGTTCATTTAGACTACAGTATGTCTTGGGGCTGAGCTTTAAAACAGAATAACAAATGCAACAACGCAACTATGAACATAACTGCAACCACAACTGAGCTTGCGGTCTCTAAAATTTGCAACCAATCCTTTCCACCAATCTGCATACAACACACCTTCATTTCTGGCTAGGAAGTGGAGTTAGGATACACAAATAACCACCTCAGCAACACTAGTTAAGAACCAAATTGAAATTGCAACCAAACTCGAGTATAAAATGTGCAGCCGAAATTTCTCTGCAATTTGCATCCAACGAAACTTCACTTACGGCGCGGGAATGAGAGTAAGATACGGGGGTTACGACACACTGCATCACCCACAACAGCTCTATCAATCAAACTGGAATCGCCACATATTCATCCTGCCAGGCTAAGTTCCAACCAACCATTCTATAAAAAAGAATGAACGCACAAAGTTTATTTATGGCTTGGTGGTGGGATTGGGATCTAATTATAACGGAGAACAACTCAAAACACACACACACACACACACACACACACACACACACACACACACACACACACACACACACACACACACACACACACACACACACTTTGCAATACAAGTCGAACTAAATCGTTTCTAACTCCAAATCCGTTTGCGTGGATAATCACAGATCCACCCCAAAACGATGAATGGCGAAACGGTGAACAATGCCTTTCGAAATCAATTGATGTTTTTTTCGGAGTGCAACAGAACTTCAAAATATTTTGTAAGGATTTCATAAATACTCGACTAAATGATGGAAAGATATTTTTGTTCACAATCTGACGTACTTTACTATCACCGTACTGGAAAGTCAACACCAATATCATTAGGTGAGGAGAGCTAGACTGTATATAACGCCAAAATATCACTACAAGATCGTTGCTAGGTGTCTAAATAAACTCCAGCCATTCACCAACTAAACTGAATGTAACAGTTAGTGGCTTGGATGTAAAATTAGGATCTGAGAATCACTACATCAACACAGCTATGAACTAAGCTGAAACTGCAACTTTGGTAAGCTTGTCTAAACACACTAAATCTGCACAAAGCAGAATTTGATTTACTATCCAGAAGTGTGTTGCATCCATGGATAACTGAGACTAGGCCTATTACATGAACAACACTGCAAACCAGAATGAAATCGTTTACCTACATTGGATACCGTACGCTCTAGCAAATCGTACTGGGGTCCATGGCCCCCCCTGGGGCGCCACGGTGCATTTTCATGGGGACCATGGGGTAAGTCACTGGTAACAGAATATTTGTGTGTGTGTGTGTGTGTGTGTGTGTGTGTGTTTTGTCAACCATCTTGTTGGAGAATACCTACAAGCAATAAATTAACGATTCCTCACACGCAGAAGCGACTCCTTTGCCATAAACACCTTCGTGAAGAAAAGCTTGACTGAGTTTGAAATAAGGATGGAACGCTACCCTGGTGTCAACAAACCGGCTGTCTGTTTGTCATTCTTTTCTACCAGTACCTTTCTCTGCAAAATTCTTTTTACCCTCCATCTGACAAAGTCACAGAGGGTATTGTTAAAACTGAGATCAAAAGGTGGCGGCAGGGCGGCTGGCCGGGCATAGAGATTTCATTTCTGGGCCAGAACTCAAAAAAGTATTCATTAGTCATGAAATTTCACAGTTGTGTCTTATAGGGAACTGGTGCCTTCTGATAGGTAGAATGCAGTCTTTAGTTTTTGTGTTTTTTTAAATAATGAAAACATAAGAAAAAATCCACATATTGCAATGCAACTTGCGCAAGGAATCTGAAGGGTCCAGGTTATGTGTCCTCATGGTGTTCTCCTTACGCCCACCATTAAAGAAAAAGACTGGGGGACGGGGAGATGAGGGCCGTTATGCGCCTGGTTAGGTGTGCAGGGAGGTAGTGGGTATGTGCTTGGTCAGTTGGAGAGTTGCAACAGCGTAGCATTGCCTATGTTTTTACCTGTTACGCTTCAAACTGAAAAGCATAATCGGCTCGTCATGGAAGATTACCTCTTCTCTACCCTTTGTGTGTTTCAACCATTGATATCACGCCTGGTACAAAAACTATACTTTCAATCCTACCACTACGTTTTCAGATCACTTTCTGAGTACATCTTTTTTGTTAATCACCCTAGTTACCATCGCATACCAAACGGTCATTCCCGTGATGTTGCTTGTTTACCCCATTAAATGAAGATGTTCATGAGAACCACGGATGTTATCGCACAAGTAGCGATGGGGTTGGGGTGACGGCTGTTACCGTATTATCGGGGGGGGGGGGGGGGGGGGGGTAGGGCAAATGTTAGTTACTTATTTAGATGGGGTGGGGAGATGGCTCAGAACGACGAAGTTTGGGAACCACTGAAAGAGATACAAAAGATGTGAGTGACATTAGAATCAAAAGAAACACTGCAAAAGCTATGAGGTATGTTGAAGCTCCAGGATGATAAGTATCTCAATCCCCTTCCAGTTTTGTTGATGGCTTGGTGTAGTCAGACTGGAGGACTGATATGACTATACCTTCTTTACTTTAATTTTGTCTAAAATTTCCATCTCCTCACCTTCAAGTTTAAGTTGTAACAAAAGATTAACATTACCGTATGACGCTAATCATGAAGTTCTGTGGCAAGCATGAAGAGCTGCAGTATTGTCCCACTGAGTTATGTGAAACAATTTACTAAAGAACGAAAATCTGGGCCAAGTTAGAGTAAAAATATTATAATAACCACGAGGACTCATTCTTATCTCATAAATGCTGGATTTCATCAACCACAAACTAAATGCTAGCTGTGGGAGTGACTAAATTCCTTTATGTACACATTAAATATTAGTCCACTGCAGCTTTAATAATTTGCAAAGTTTCACCATTTATGATAACTATGCCTTTGGTGCGATTTTAGAATCTGGAGAACCACTGACCCTAACTGGAAGAGCAACTAAGATTACGGCTCTGCACAATTTGCAACATCACTTCTCATTACCGTACTCTGCATAGGTACAATAGGACTTCATTAATGACTAGTGCGAAATTAACCCCTTGAGTCCGACGACGTATTTTTTCTACTGTGTTCTTGCTACTTTGATTATTTTTTCTGTCTAGGAGACTTTTCGAACTGAAGGAGTCAGGCCTATATATCCTCCAATTATCTCTTCGTTAACAGGGTTCTCTCCCAGGCTGAATAAAATCGTCTGGAAGCAGGGTCCATAAAGTGAAAATACGTCATTATTGTGAAAGGGTTCATTAGAATCAAAGGATCAAAAGAGCCTGCATCAACATAAACATAAACAGTACGAACCAATATGAAACAGCGAGTACCTACCTAATTATTCAACATAATTTCTGCATCCAAACTTTCTACCAATTCAGATACAACAGAAGTTTTAACAATTCAAAAGTGAGTCTGGGTTCTAAGGATAACTAGAATCAGCATCAAACGCTACAACGCAATGTGCCAAACTGAAATCGCTGCTAAACTCGCCGATAAAATGTGTAACCAAACTTTCTCACCAATTTGCATTCAGCAGAGCTTCATTTATGGTTAGGAAGTGAGTGTACACTCAATATGTACGGTACTGTAGCCAATCTATGCCGGCAACTCGGTAACGGGCAGAAATAAAAACTCAACTAGATGACATAACTTGAAGCTAAAGTTCTTTTTTTTCACTTAAATGCAAACGACAGAACTTCATTTATGGTTTGGGAAAGGAAAGGAATATAACCACATCAACCACAACAGCATCAACCACACAACAGAAAACTGCATAACATACCACCACCACTGATTGAAGTCAACTGCCCAACAAACTGAATCATCCACCACCACAACCACTACACTCTGCTTCACCCCAGTCACTCTACAACAACCACCATTACCCTTAACACGATAAACACTACTATTAACCACCACTAACTAAACGCAGCTACCCCCAAAAGTCATCCACTACTACCAACATTACGAACTGCTCCAACCACCCTACTAAACCACATTAATAACACCGACCACCAACAACAAACACACTACCACCACCTCCACTAACGCAACCATCCAACTAACTGAATCATCTACTACAACCATTTCATTCTAGATCAACCACTCTACTAAACCACATTAGCCACCTCTTGTTATGCCACCAACCACCACCACACCACCACCAAAACACCATAACCACCACCCAGCTACCCAGTTAAATGAATCATCCACCACCACAACCACAACGAACGGCATGAACCACCCCATAAACCACATCAACCACCACCAAACACAATAACAAAGAACATTGCCGCCAAAAACTGAACGCAGCTACGCAGCAAACTGAATCATGCACCACCACAACCACAACGAACAGCATGAACCACTCTACTAAACCACATCACTCACTCCTACACCACAGCCACCACTACCACTACCAACTGAACGCAACTCGCCACACACCAAACTCCCGTCATTTAAACTTTTCGGCTTTTTATTTTTTTGTTCCGTTCGTAAGCCAGCCCAACTAGGAAACAGGCCAACCAATCCACACACACACAGGCCTGATCACCCTCTCCTCGCGGCATCATTTTGGCTTAACTGCTGCCGCTAATGATGGCAATTAAGCTGATGCAAACTGTCAGTGAAGCTGAATGTGCAGTTTTCTTTACCTGAAATATGTTGTGTTAACTAGTATGTGGTAGCCTAATTATCAGCGTAGTCTTCGTATGGGCTCTCCAGTGGGGCTCACGCTTCAGAATCTTTATTAACAGTAATAACAATAGCAACAAATACACCACCACCACCACCAACAACAACAACACCAACAACAATAATAATAATAATAATAATAATAATAATAATGACAACCTCTTCGATCGTATATCGTATTTTCTTAATAATTTTGTAATCTCTACGGAAGATTTATTCTGCCTGGGATCGACTCTCCAAACTGTAGTAGCTTAAAATAACCTTCATTAACACCTTCACTACAAGAGGTCTCCTATGTGGGGAAAATTGTTAGACAGCAGCAGGAAACATAAATTATAATCGGGGTGAAATGATTAAATCCCCTATCTCAATAAAACACCCATCCAGATACGGAGTTTTACAAGCATCGCTAGCTGCTGTTCTCTGTTTTTATATTACTTATTTCATTTAGGGGAGGCGGTAGCTCGATCGGTAGAGAGTTGGCTTGCGGTCCCGTGGGACCCAGGTTCGAATCCTCGCTGGTGCAGGGAACAGTTTAAGGATTTGAATTTCATTAAATCAGGCTTTACTGATCTACCAGAAGACCCGCCGACATGTCGTAAAAATGACCCCGCTAATACCAATACACCAGTCCTGTATGAGACAGCCCTAGCATGTATTCAATATGGACGGTGGGTGTTAAGCGCCGAAGTGGTGACATGTAGATTGTAGGAGGACGACTAGGCCTTGATAGCAGGCTGTGAAGCCTATGCCCAGAGTCGGACACATAAAAAAAGAAAAAGAAAAAAAATTAAGTGTATCTCCGGCGGTAATGCGTTCAACAATGATGTGATACTGGATGTCAGGACTAATTAAATTATATATTATCCAAGTCAAACTAAATTTAACTTTGAAACTTCAAAAACATTGCTCATCCTGTTTTAAAACTGCATTCATAAGACACGGAAAAAATTAAGCAGTTTCATCAAAATCTTCCTATTGGTTACCATAGTGTTCCAGTCATCAAAACAATTTAATATGAAGAAGACACTAATAACTTCAGTGACTCACCTTCCGACATGGGACCTTTATTTCAAATCCCTCCATCCCTTCAACTTCGTCACTATTTACTGTATTTCGTATATTTTTCTTACTATGATGTCTTTCGCTATAAAAGCAACTAACATCATTCGTTTTGATGTAGAAAGGCAGTTCTGGTACCACTAAACCGCACTTAAGCTTTCACTCCTCAAGTTATCGCAACCACACTCTTCATGCGCAGACTATATGACACCATGAGACCCGCAACATGGCATCATTTCGTACTTCAAACTTTACAAATGTACAATGTGAATATATTTTACATTTAATTGTTCCTATTAACACAGACTACCGTACATAATTATCGTAACTTAAATATGAAATAGTGAGTCTGACCCATATACAATGCTCATCTACTCCTCCGGGCGATTTATTGTGTATTAACGGGACAACTTACTCTGCGTTCTGTTTTTCACGTGTCATTCAACATTTCCAATTCCCACTGCCAAATCCACGTCCACACCAGCAGAATGAGCCATCAACGTAAAATATCGCCAGGTGAGTTTCTAGTGTAGCTTATTTGCAGACCACCTCGCAGGGGAAAGAAAACAATACAGTTTCGACGGGTAATTGCCAGATATGCCACATTTTCCCAATTCGTGTTAAATACCAAAGTTCCTTTTAATCCCCTGAACGTTGCCTGAAAGGGCCAGGTTTTTAACAAAGGACGACGTTTCAGCCTAGGAGAGAGAAAGAGAGAGAGAGAGACGTATCTGAGGCAAGTGTCATCTATATGCATGGCACAAGGAAATCGATATAAGCTATTTATTGCCAGGCGCCAAATCCCAGATATCATCCAGGGTTGCCGTGATACACAGCCTCCATGCTCCTCTGTCGCTGCTCTTTAAAGTTAAGCCACTTCACGCCTCTCCCTCGCACGTCAATAATTACAATAGCTTAAGATACCCTAATCAGCCTAACGTGTTTAATGTTATCTGTATTAATTTGCTGCTTATCTCAAATGGCAATGAGTTCAATGTGGATGATCTAGGTTTTCAAGCATAATTATGGTATTCAAAGCTAACTTAATATGACCGTGAAACAAAAATATAACATCAACCTTTTTAAAATTCGCGTACAACATACACTATATAAAAAATCCATCATTTTACTCAAAACCTATATCAGTTACTACACGATGTTAGAAAAAGCTAATGGCACCATAATTTAAGGCGATGTAAATAACTAAACGCTCTCACCTAATATTACGTCTTTCACGTTTGTCCGTCCCTTTAACTTTGTCAACATTAATTTCATTTTCTTTTTTTCCCCCCTGCTACGACTATTTCGCTACATTATCAAAAATCATCATTCGTCTTAAAGTAGCAGGTCAGTTTTGGGATCACCAAAGCGCATTTCCGTAATTCATCGCACAGTTATCCACTTATAAACACAAACACTGAAGTCCCGATGCACACTGACCCCATATGAAAAACCGATAATATACAGCTCGCGATATGGTAACACTCCATATTTCAAGCTTAATGTGCTAATGAATAGATCTTTCATTTAACCCTTTTCAGTACACAAGATATATAGCTATCAATAAAATAGTGCAGTCAGTTTAGCATAACATGAAAAAAGCCACAAAAATATTAACTACTGATTTTATCAATTTGCCGACATAAGCGCAGCTACCAGATTCGCCACATTTCCCCTTATTCGTGTTGCATGCTTCAAGTTATCTTTTTAAAACCCTGGGCGTTGCTTAAAAGTTTTTTAACAACGGAGGACGTTTAAACCTGAGAGAGAGAGAGAGAGAGAGAGAGAGAGAGAGAGAGAGAGAGAGAGAGAGAGAG
>JAGKTI010020029.1:0-16605 GCA_018397915.1 Birgus latro | reverse complement strand
AGTAGAGAATTCAGAAGAATCAAGTTCAGGAACACGAGAGCAAGATAGATCGTTGCGTACATATACGCAACAGCCACCTTTGGCTTTGAAACGAGAATAGAGAAAGTAGGAGGATACAGAAAAGGGTTTGCTGTCAGTTGCCTCAGACAGCTGAGTCTCTGTGAGAAAGAGAAGGCGAGGTTTAGTGGAGAAGAGGTGGTGCTCGACAGCGTGAAAGTTAGAGGAAAGGCCGCGAATGTTACAGAAATGAAGGAGTGAGTCAGACAGTGGTTCCAGGCAGCTCTTTGAGTCGTCACCGGGAGAGGGGCGGATGGTGGGGGCATTTATGGTCCCCCCCCCCGGGGACTCCGAGGCATGATTTTTGTGCGCCATTTTGAAGAAATTTTGAAAAGGAAGTGTAGTGTGTAGCATGTATGTAGTTTGGTGTTGACAGTTAGAGAAACTTGTATTGGAGAGCATGCTGGTCTACTCTTTGTGTAACTGAGACACTGAAAAAGTTCAGCAAAGGAGGATGGTCAGGAACAAGTCTTGAGGGCTGATGAAACGGGAGCTCCAGCTCTCCCTGTCATCAGCTTTCCATCCTCCTTGGGAGTACTGCCCTGCTCAACTGGTGCTACAGTCTCCTCACCTATGCTTATGTTTGCCCAAGTTGTGCAGTCCCTTTTAAGAGTTCAGAGTTCATGGACATAGATTCAATTCCAGTAGCCTTTTGGAGATTTTTATGCTTGATGGGTACTACATCACTACATGTTAGTACAAGTATGTCACCTTCCAACACTCCCTTGGCCATTATACACCTGATAATTGAGAGTTTCCTGTACATTCTTTCCGTTATGTTTTACTTTAATTCATTCATTCATTCATCATCTAATTCAGTATTGCCCCATGATGGGCATAGAAGCCCGGGGCTAGGCAAGTTGGTCCTGACATTTAAGATGAGAGTGACCAGCCTTACTCATCCCTGAGTGTCATTACGTGGGCAATAAACCCCAAGCACCCCTTGGATATAAACCTGCATGGGCTCAATCTGATTGGAGCACCTAAACTGCACCCTAAACCACCAGGTGCCATAATTTGGTTATGTGGTTACCACCTAGCAAAGGAAATGGTTTCCTGATGTACAGGAAACCATTTGGCTTGTCACTCAGACTAGAGTCACCTGTAGACAGAAGGAAGAGGAAAGAATGAAGGAAAGAAAGACAGATGAGGAGGAATGGAAAGAAGGAAGGTGCCCGAGAGCAGCACTACATCAAGTGAGTGGATGGTGAGTGCCCCCAACAACCATGAATATTTTTCTTTTACTTTATACAAAATAATGTTCAATCATATCTTCATTAATGTGGGTTTATCATGCAAATGGATATGCAGTGTTACAGTCACCCACATGTGTACCCTTTTGTATTTCTAATGGAGGATTATCCTGACAGGAGAGACTTTTAACCCTGTGAAAACTCAATAGATAAGTGTTTGGGATCTGGAAACAGAATCTGAGGTATACCTAACTATCATTAAGGGAGGGGTAGACTAAAGCAGAGAGTTGCTGGTAAGTTATATTCATAGTCCACTATACTACAGTATTAAGAATATATGGAGTGGAGGGGAAATTGTTGAGTGCTGTGGAGAGCACGTACGAAGGAGCTAGGGCTAATGTGCGAGTGGATGGTGAGCTAAGTGAGTTCTTTGATCTGAAAGTGGGACTGAAACAGGGTTATGTGATGTCTCCATGGCTGTTTAATATGTACATGGATGGGGTTGTAAAGGAGGTGCAAGTAGGGCAGTGGATGTGGGGATGGCTCTAATGAATGAGGGCGAGATGTGGAAGATTCCGGTGTTATTGTTTGCTGATGATACAGTATTGTTGAGTGAAGATGAATGGGAATTGCAGGGTTTGGTGAATGAATTTGGGACAGTGTGTAAGAAGAGGAATCTGGAAGTCAATGTGAATAAGAGTAAAGTTATGGTGTTTGAGAGGAATGAAGTCACAGAATGCACAGTGAGATTGGATGGTGAGGATATGAAGAATGTGAGTGCATTCAAGTACTTGGGCAGTGTGATGAGTAAGCATGGAAGTTTTGGGGATGAAATACTTGAAAGGGTACAGCAGGGAAGGAAGGTTGTTGGTTCATTGAAAGCAGTGATGAGAAATAGGGAGGTGAGTATGGAAGTCAAGTAGTCACTGCATGATAGTATCGTGATCCCTACCCTGATGTATGGAAGCAAGGCTTGGACCTTGCTAGCGGGTAACAAGTTAAGAGTGAGAACAGTGGAAATGAGTTACTTGAGAGGAGCATGTGGAGTGACATGGAGGGACAGGTTGACGAATGAAGAAGTGAAGGAACGTTGTGGGGTGGATGTGGATGTGGTTGAGAAGATTTGGAGAAATACACTGAGGTGGTTTGGACATGTGGAGAGAATGGAGAATGAAACTCTGACTAAGAGGGTGTATGCAGGTGGGCTGGAGGGAGGGAGAGGGAGGGGAAGGCCGAGAATGAGGTGGAAGGATGGAGTTGGGAGGTATATGAGGGAGGGGGGAGTGAGCTGGAGGGAGGGTAGGCAAATGGTGGGTGACAGAGCGACTTGGAGCCGTTTTGTCTGCGGCCAACCTTTGCGGGATTAGGGCGTCGGGCTATAGATAGATGGATAGATAGATAGACTATACCAGATTCACATTTTGGAAAATCATGTTTGAAGGGCTGACTGTACACTCAGATCTCGCTTAAGACAGTAAATATAGTCCGGACATGGACTGTTTGTTTTGTTTCATTTTTGAAGGCTCCAACATGCTTGCATGTGTTGACCTTGGTCACCTAGTTGTGGCTTTCCACGCTGCTCGATCTCTGGCAGCCTCCCTGTTCATTCCCTTAACCCTGAAGTCACGCTGACCTCATTCCAGGTCTTTTTTGATCTACCCCTTGCAACCCTACCCCTAATATTAACGCTTCTCACTTTCTGCACCCAACTATCATACCCCATTCTCTCCACATGCTGAAACCACCTCAGTCTACCTCTCCTCATCCCAACACCAATAGACTTCAGTCCCATCCTACCTCTCAACTCTTCCATCGTAAACCTACACCCCCAAGGGCTTGCACTGCGCATCCACCTGATCATTGTCATTTCTGTATGTCTGAGCCTGCAAATGGGGTGGGAGCCCGCAAATGGGGTGGGAGGAGGCGGGAGCACCGGGCAAACAGTGTGGTACTCCTGAGGGGAATGGGAATGCTGATGATAGGAAGAGCTAGAGCTCCAGTTTCACTAGCTACCTAACCATCCCCTTTTGCTGACCTTTTCAGTGTGACAGTAACATGGAGAGTAGACCAGCAAACCTTCCCAAATATTTTCTTTAATTGTCTTATGCACTACACCACATGCGCTTTATATATCACACAACATACTCACTACATTACAGAGGTTGATGCCAGCAAGGGCATGCAGCCAGAAGACTTTGCCCCTGCTACCTAGTGGCAGACTTTTGGGGGGAGGCGTGACGGGGGTTCTGCCGACATAGATTATGGGTCTGGGGTGAGATGGGGCTCAAACCTGTGCTAGAGGGTACAGGGCATTTTGGTTCTGAGGCTGCTGTTCGAACCTGGGAGTAGCGCTGCAGGAGGCTGCCGTATCAGTGAGTGCATAATGGCAGGGCAGTTACAGTGCCAAGGTGCGCATGGAGGGTGTCCCTGTAGCTGTTCTGGCAGGGTGCCTCAAGCCTACTACCACAGCCACTGGTAAGGCTGGTGGGCTAGGGTTCCCAGATCCATTGCCTGGACCTGGGACTGTGCAGTGGTTGGGGCTTGTGGCATGTCTCTCCCCCTTTATTATCACCAACCATGATCAAGTAGGTAGTTAGGGACACCCATCATCCACCCACTTATTGTAGCGGTACTGTTTTTTAGGGTAGCACTACATTGAGTGGCAAGCCAAATGATTTCTTGTAAATCAGGAAATCATTTAATATGCTAGGTGGTAACCTTATAACCAACCAACATGTGTTCCGTATGTGACAACCAGTGGGTTGGCGGAGGGTTAGTGCCCCTCCATGGAAAACAACTACTGTAAATAAAAATACAAACAAGAAGCCTCGGACCAGGACTGACCAATATGTGACGACTAAGGTTCGAAGAAAGGACTTGGTATGGATTGCTACATGGAAGGTAAGGGGTGTATATGATAAGATGAAAGAGAGGGAGGTTGTCCAGGTGCTTGAGGGTGCAAAAGTGGATGTATGTAAATTAACAGAAACTAAACTTGAAAACTTGATGATGTAGCATGAGTACCTGACCCTGAGGTAATGATCATTGCTGGAGACTTGAATGGACACATTGATACTGATCGGAGAGGATATGAGGAAGTTATGGGAGCCTTTGGCTTTGGAGAGAGAAATAGAGAGGGAGAGAGGATATTGGAGTTCTGCCAGGGTAAAGATTTGAAAATTATAAACACAGCGTTCAAAAAGGAAAGAGAGAAGTTGATAACTTACAAAAGTGGAGGTGTAGAAACTCAAATTGATTTTATGCTGATGAGAAAAGAGCAAGATATTAAAGTGAAAGACTGTAAAGTTATACCAGGTGAAGCATGTCTACCACAACATTGACTATTAGCTATGGATTTGAGAGTGGAAAATATGAAAGGAAGAAAGAAGAGGGAAGGGTGTTAAAAGAGTAAAGGAGTGGAAGTTGAAGGATGAGGAGATTGGACTACAATTTGAAGAGAGTTTTAAGAGAAGAATTGAGAGGCAGAGAGGCGATTTGAAACACTTCAGGGATAATAGAGGCTGCAAGGGAAGTCTGTGGAGAAACAACAGGTCACAGAAGAAAAGAAAGAGAGATGTGGTGGTGGTATGAGGAGGTGAAGCAGGTGATAAGTGAGAAGATAAGAGCATTTAAAGTATGGAAGAGAACTAGAAGGGAAGAAGACAGAAGAGAATATAATGAAAAGAAAAGACAGGCAAAGAGAGAAGTGGCCCGAGCAAAAAGGGTGGCCTGGGAAAGTTGGAGTAGAGATCTGGAGAGTGCACAAGGATAGACAAAAATGTTTAAAATTGCAAGACAGATGAGGAAGGAGAGGAAAGATGTGGTGGGAGCTAAATTTGTAAAGGATGAAAATGGGGAAATAAAAACTGATGAGGCAGAAATACTGGAATGGTGGAAGAGGTACTTTGAGGAACTGTTAAATGAAGAAAATAATTATGAGATAGGAGAGATGGGAAAAGTTGAAGGGCCAGTTGCAATGATAACAGAAGCTGAAGTGGAGATAGTCTTAAAGGAAATGAAGTCTGGGAAAGCTCCAGGCCCAACAGGTATAACAGCTGATCTGATAAAAAAGGCTGGAGGTACTGGTGTAAAAGAATTGACAAGGATTTTTAATAACATCTTAGTAGGAGGACAGCCACCTGAGGACTGGAGAGATAGCTGGACAACGCCAATTTATAAAGGCAAAGGAGATGCCGTTCTGTGTGGAAAGTACCGAGGAGTCAGACTGTTGCAGCATGGAATGAAGATATTCGAAAAGGTGCTGGAAGGAAGGCTGAAGCAGATAGTGAAGATAGATAATCGACAGTTTGGATTTTGCGCAGGTAAATCCACAATAGATGCAATATTCATCATGAGACAGTTGCCGGAAAAGTTTCAACGGAGGAGGAAATGCTTGTACCACGTGTTTGTGGACTTGGAAAAAGCTTTTGATAGAGTACCAAGGAGAGTTATAGAGTGGGCCTTGAGAAGACAGAATGTGCCTGAGAGCCTCATTGCGGCTGTCATGGCTCTGTATTGATACAAGATCAAAAGTCAAGACAATAGCAGGAACATCAGGAAATTTTGGAATAGGAGTTGGGGTACATCAAGGGTCAGCACTCAGTCCATTGCTGTTTAACATAGTAATGGAGGAGGCAACACGGGAATGTAGGGGGGACGGCCCATGGGAATTGCTGTATGCGATGAACTAGTGGTAACAGCAGAGACTAAGGAAGAAGTGGTGGAAATGCTTAATAGATGGAAAAATGGAATGGAGAGGAGGGGAATGAAAATAAATGTGGATAAGACAAAGGTAATGGTGACAGGCAAGAAACCAGTAGAAAGAATTCAGTCAGGAAAATGGCCATGTGGATGCTGTGGAAGAGGAGTAGGACTGAACTCAGTGTTGTGCACGGAGTGTAATAAGTGGTGCCATAGAAGGTGTTCAGGTCTGCAGAATTTGAGAGGAGTGCAAAATTTCCGTTACCCAGCCTGCATAAGAAGAGAGGCGGAGGGAGATGAAGCAGAAGATGCGCTAGAGGTGAATGGGGGCACACTACAGGAAGTGCAGCAGTTCTGCTATCTAGGAGATATATTGGACTGCGAAGCAGGGGTGGAGAGATCAGTCAGAACAAGAGTGGCAGCAGCATTGTTAAAGTGGAAGGGAATAGCTATCCAACTGGTCAACAAACACATACCACTGAGACACAGAAGTAAAATATATGAGGCCTGCATTAGACCAGTATTGATATATGGTGCTGAAACTGGGCTTTGACAGATAGACTGATGAATGTTCTGAGGAGTACTGATCATAGAATGTTAAGATAAATGGTGGGAGTGAGATGGGAGGACAGAGTTTTGAGTGAGGAGGTAGCCAGAAGATGCGGGGTGAATGATCTCGATATCATCTTGAGGCAGAAGCTGCTTAGATGGTTTGGTCATGTGAGGAGGAGTGAGGAAGGGAGCTGTGTGAGAACAGCAGAGGAACTGGAAGTGGTGGGGCATCGACTGCCAGAAAGACCTAAGAAGACCTGGAAAAGTGTTGTAATGCAAGATATGAAAAGACTGGGTATTGGAGAAGATTTAATCCGGGATAGGAAGCAGTGGAGAAAAGCCATCGGATGTCCAACCCCAGTTTGAATATGGGAACAGAAGGACGAAAAACGATGATGATGATGATGATAAACGGAGAGGTGAGAGAGTGGGAGGATGGATGGGGTATATATGTGGGAATGAGTGGGAATGAGAGGGCAAAAGAAGGAATGTGTATTGTTGTGAGTAACAGATGGAAGGAAAATATAAGAGAGCATGAATCAGTTGGCTCAAGGATTGTGTGGGTAAGATTGATAGTTGGAATACAAATGTGGGCGATTTTGTGTGTGTGTATGCGCCAATGCAAGATCGTGCAAGCAGAGTGAATGAAGAGTTTTGGACAAATGTGGAAGCGTGCATGGAAAAGTTTGAAAGGAATGAGAGAGTGTTTTTAATTGGAGATAAGGATGGAAAAGTAAGGAATGTGATGGTGGATGGAGTAGTTGGTGAGTGGAGTGTGCTTGCAGAGGTGGATGAGAATGGCAGTGCTTTAGTGGACATTTCTGCCGGGAGGGCGTTTGTGATAGTCAGTACCCTCTTCAGACACAAAATGGTTCACAGGTATATGTGGCAAGGGATGAGAAGGGTGAGTGGTGAACTGAATGAACGGAAGGCAATTATTGCTTATATGTGTGTGGATGATGGGATGAGATGGTGTGTAATGGATACAAGTGCATATAGAGGATGGGGGAGTGGACTTTCTGACCACAACTTGGTGGTGGTGAGAATCAAGGCTCAAATGAAATGATGGAATAGAAGAAGGGAAGGACAGGAGGAAGTAGTTCATACAAGGAGGATGGAAAGGTTGCAAGAGGATGGAAAAATGGCATCATATGAGAGAAGTGGAGGAGCGATTGGGTAAATGTGGATTGGAGCACATGGGGGACGTGGAAAGTGTGTGCAAGATATTCACAGAAGAAATCTGTGTAGCATGGGGAGTGAAGAGAAGATGAAAGGGGATGCAAGGATCAGCATGGTGGAATGAAGAGGTGAGAGAGGCTGTGGCACAAAAGAACAAAGCATGTAGTGAGTGGATGAGAAACAGGTGATGGAAGAGAGGGTTATATGTAGAGAGGAAGAGAGAGGCAAAAAGATTAGTAAGAGAGAGTAAGAAGAGAGCGGATATGGAAATTGGAAGGAATTTGAGTGTAAAGTGGAGAGTATGTAAGAAAATTTTCTGGAAAGAGGTAAAGAGAATTAGGGTGTCAAAGTAGGTAGTCAGGGAGTGAAAGATAATTATGGTAGATTAATAGTGGAGACAGGAGAAAAAGTGAGCAGATGGAGAGAACACTTTAAGGAATTGTTAAACATAGAGAATGAAAGTAATGCGAGTGTAATTGGCTGAGAAATGGCTGGGAGACGGAAGGATGTGAGAAGAGAGTAAGAAATCATTAGGGTGGAAGTTGTGGTAGCAATGATGAAAGTCAAAATGGGGAAAGCCTCAGAAACTGATGGAGTGTGTGGTAAAATGCTGAAGCGTAGGGGAGAGGTAGTAGTAGAATGGCCTGGGAGGAAGGTAGAGTCCCGGAGGATTGGGAGTCAGGTATAATTATTCCCCTGTACAAAGGGAAAGGGAAAGAAGAAGAGTGTGGTAAGCACAGGGGCATTTGTCTTCTTAGTGTAACGGGAAAAGCATATGGTAGGATACTTATTGACAGAGGTAGGGAAATAACAGAAGAATTAGTTAGAGAAGAACAGGGAGGTTTTAGGAAGGGAAAAGATTGTGGAGATCAGATATTCATTCTTAGGTCTTTAGTGGAAAAATTTCTAGAGAAGGGAAAAAAGTTGTATGCGGCCATGGATTTAGAGAAAGCATATGACTGGGTGTATAGACAAAGATTGTGGAAAGTATTCAGAATATATGAAGTAAATGAGAAGTTGCTGAATGCCATTAAAAGTACAGTATGTATGAAAAGGCTAAGGCTGCAGTTTATGTAGATAGTGAACTGAGTGAATTTTTCTATTTGAAGGTTGGACTGAAATAGGGATGTGTCATGTCTCCATGGTTGTTCAATCTGTACAGTCAAGTCGCCTATGGCGCGAAATTCCACGATGTGAATTTCTGTGACACGGCAAGGTACAAGGGAAAAAAAAAAAATGAACCACACGAATATATCACCTATGGCGAGACGGTGCAGCAAGGTTTGAAACGCCCGAGCAAATTCCCCTGGTGGCTGGAGAGCGAACCTCAGCCCTCTCCTGCCAGTTGAGTCCCGCTCACTATGTATACAGATCACTTCTTACCTGCTCCTCACCCTCCCGTTTTTGTTGCCTATTGTTTCGTATTTTGCACAGCATTGGCGGATGGGAACCACGCCAACCCTGCCACCCCTACGAGAACTTCAAGCAAGATATGGCCATTGAGATTTGACGGGAAGTTGGACGTTATTAAACGGATCGAGAAAGGGGAGAAGAAGGATAGCATCGCCAGGTCCTGCAAACTCAACGAATCAAGCATTCATGCCATTTACAAGAATAAGGACAAAATTCTGAAATGTGTTAAGGGGGTAGGGGGGGGGTTCAAGAATACTCCCCCAGTATCCCTGTTTGTCGTATGAGGTGACTAAAAGGGTTGGTGGTGGGTTAGTGCCCCACCCCGTGAAAAGAACTAACTAAACAAGCAAATAAAGCACCTTGGACCAGGACGGACCATACCTTGATGACTACAGAACAGACAGAGGACATCCTGAGGTGGGGACATGGAATGTAAGAGGAGTGAATGATGAAGTGAAAGAGAGAGAGATTGTTCAGGTGCTTGAGGATGCAAGAGTGGATGTATGTGGATTGACTGAAACTAAATGGAAAGGTGAAAGGGTGAGAGAATGGGAATACGGTTTAGGGATATGTGCGGGAGTCAATGAGAATGACAGGGCAAGAGAGGGAGTATGTCTGATGATAAGCAAGAAGTGGAAGGAGAATATAAGAGAGTATGGAACAGTGAGTGCAAGGATTGTATGGGTGATGATGAAAGTAGGTATACAAGCTTGGGTGATTGTATGTGTGTATGCGCCAACAGAGGACCGAGTGGCAAGAGTGAAAGATGAGTTTTGAGCAAGTGTAGAAGCATGTATGGACAAGTTTGAGAGGAGCGCGAGAGTGTTTTTGATTGGAGACATGAATGGCAAAGTTGGGAATGTACGAGTGGATGGAGTGGTTGGTCAGTGGGGTGTGCCAGCTGAGGTGGATGGGAATGGTAGTGCCTTGGTGGACATCTGTGCTGGTAAGGGGTTGGCAATAGCCATCACCTACTTTCGGTAAGATGATCCACATGTATACATAGAGAGTCTTGAGGAGGATGGATGGTGAACTTGTAGAATGGAAGGCAATGATAGATTACGTGTGTGTGGATGAGTGGATGAGAAGACAAGTGTTGGATGCAAGAGTGTGGAGAGGGTGGGGTAGTGGAATCTCAAGTGGGTGAAGAGACCAAGGGGAAGACAGGAGGAAGTAGCTCCTTTGAGAAGAGTGGAGAAGTTACAAGATAGTGAGAAAATGGCAGAGTACAGTAATTTCTCTACTATCCAGATGTCCACTATCCAGATACATCACTGTCCAGACATCGTAGGCTGTCCGAACCCCAAAATGCCCAAAAATTCGAAAAAATCCGGAAAAAATACGATTTTTTTGGACCACGTCAATTTGAATTTCCCCCGCACGCCGACCAGCTGTGTTTTCACGCCTCCCGCCTCTCTCACGGTCTTATTTCCCGCTCAGCTCCTGAAGTGCTTGGTTTTGTAGTGATTTCCTACCTCCTGCAGGGCTTGCTGCTGCTCTGCTCCTTCTTCATCGTGTGTTTGATGATGGCCCCGCCGCTTGAGAAGAGGAAGAAAGTGGTGTTGACTCTGGAGAAGAAGCGGGAGATATTGGAGAAGGTGGACACCGGGTGGCCGACATCACGGATCCTCCGTGAATTCAACGTCCCTCGCTCCAATTTGTTTGATATCAAGAGGTCCCGAGACAAACTACAGCAGTACACGGCTGATTTCGTTTTGAAAACCAGACGAAACGTGGAGAGGGAGATGATGTTCACTCCTAAGTATGCAGATATTGACCGTTCCACGCTCATCTGGCTTTGACAACAACGTGCTGCTGGTGTGTTGGTACGTGAAACGGAGCTGAAAGCTGCTGCCGAGAAGTTCGCAAGGCTACAGGACACCCCAGACTTCAAGGCATCTGAAGGTTGGCTCTTTGCGTTCAAGTTACAGCACGGACTTACCAACCGTAAGGCCCATGGTGAAGCTGTGGACACCAACGACAAGGGAATAGAAGAGTTTCGGCAGAAGGTGAAGGAATTGATTGACAGGGAGGGCCTCACTTTCGGTCAAGTCTACAACGCTGACGAAACTGGCCTATTATATTGTTCAGTGCCCACAAACACTCTTGCTGAGGAGACAGAAAAGCGTATACCTGGCCCCAAGCTCTCCAAGCAATGGGTGTCTGCTTTGTACTGTGCCAATGCTAACAGCATGCACCGGCTCAAGCCCGTTATTGTTGGACGTGCAAAGCAGCCTTGGTGCCTTCGTGGGTTAATGGATGTCCTTCCTGTCGTGTGGTATCATTCTCTGAAGGCTTGGTTCACAACCAAGATCTTCAGAGATTGGTTTCACCAACACTTTGTCAAGGAGGTCATACATTATCAGACGGAGACACTGAAAATCCCACGCGACCAGGTAAAAGCCCTCCTGATTCTAGACAATACACCTGCGCATCCGTCTGAAAGTTAGTTGGTGGCTGAAAATGGCTGTATTAGGTGTCTGTTTTTGCCACCTAATACGACTGTTCTCATCCAACCAATGGACCAGGGAGTGATTGTGGCAGCGAAGAGGCTCTACCGTCGGAGGTTTTTGGACAAGGTGATGGTTGTCTACGAGGATGAGTGCAGGGAAGGATGAGACATGGGAGGACAAAAAACTGTCGAAAACCTTCGCCGAAACAACCTCAAGTCTGCTATCTACAACTGGGCCAGTGCATGGAAGGAAGTCTCTGTCAAGACTCTAGAAAATGGTTGGTCTCGTCTGCTTCATGGAAGTGACGTGGTGCACGATTTTCTAGGTTTTGACGTGGATGACTTCCATGCAAGGCTTCGTGCGGGTGGAGACAATGTGGATGTCGACGAAGTGCGTGAGTGGTTGGATGACGATGAGGGCAATCCTGGGTATCAGATCATGTCTGATATCGAGATCGCATCTACTGTTGCCGGTACGAGTACCCAGCAGGAAGATTCCGACAAGGACAGCGACAGTGATGCGGACTCCTCATGGCTTGTCACTACTTCAGCCATCCCCAAGCTGAGTGCACTCCAGGAACATGTGGAGTTCGTCCTTGACTACCTAGAACACCCAGACTGCGACAGGGAGATGGTGCCCTTGGGACTTGTGGATGAAGTGCGAGCTTTCAGGCAGCGCATCATTAATCGTCAGAATCGTCGTTGCTTGCATCAGTCAACCATTGACAGTTTTTTTCAGGCCAGTCAACCCCGCCGTCCTCAATCTTCACTCCACACCATTGCCTCACCAAGACAGGCCTTCTAGCTCCGAGCCACAGCCCAGCACATCAGGCACGGCGGAGTCACCACTGGATGTGAGTTTGTGGCTGTCTTCTGAGTCCTCTGCAATGTATAGCGTATCACCACATCTCACCAAGGAGCCCCTACGCTGCTTCCGTCAGCTCATCTCAGACTCTGACAGCGACTAAACTCTCCAGGAGTCGTTACTAGACCACACCGGAATTTACAGTTATGTACAGTGCACTGAAGTGATGTGATGCAAGATTGTTTCTGTATTATGGGAAAGGAAATGTTGTGGGAAGTGCTGGTGAGTGTAAAGTGCAGCGGAAGTGCCAAGGATTCTATGAATTCTTGCAGGTGTCTCAGGTGCACCTTCATACTGTCAGAGTCTGGGATGACGGAGCGGGTTATACATCAGGACGGCGGCATCATTCTCGTAAGTACCCTAACTTCATCAAAATTCCTTGTTTTGTTTTTCCCATATCATTAATCTCATGCATAGACTCTGTGAAAGATGATTTCCATAATGATTTTCATGTCTAACCTGTTTTCAGCATGCTGTAAAGTGGTAAAAAATTCCCATAAATGTTAATCATAATATCCTGCTTTCAGTTTATTTTTTCATGCATGGTTACCACTAGTACTGAAGTGCACTAGCTGTGAAAAAGGTGAATGCCATTGATTTTCATGTCCAGTACCTAAACTAAGCTGCCAAGTCAGTGAACAGCTGTGCCTAACTTACCTCAAATTCATCCTTTTTGGGTTAAATTTAAATGAATTCATGCTTTGCGTTCATTATTTTAGTGCACTAGCTGTGAAAAAGGTGAATGCCAGTGAATTTCATGCCCGGTGCTTACGTTCAGCATGCTGTATTCTGGTGAACAGTTTTGCCATACCAAACTCTTATTGACCATTTTTCTGGTAACAGTTTACATCATTTACTGTATTTGATGCTTTTTATCCAGTAATTTAGTGCATAAAATATGAGAAAAGATGATTTTCATAGTGGCTGCCACGTCCGATACTAACGTACACTAAGCTGTCAACTCAGTGAACACCTTTGCCTTACTTAACTCAGATTCATCAATTTGGGGTTAAAATAAAATGAATGCATGATTTGTGTTCATGATTTTAGTGCATAAAAAGTGAGAAAGGGTGATTTTCATAGTGATTTCCATGTCTGATACTTACTTACACTATGGTGGCAAGTTGTGAGCACCTATGCCTTACTCACCTCTAAATCATCATTTTTTGGTTAAAATTCAATTAATTCATGCTTTGTGTGCATTATTTATGTGAAAGGGGACTTAAATAAGTGCTATGCATGTCCGGTAGGGAGGTAGGAAGGTGGTTTTCTGATTTAGGTTAGGTTAGGTTAGGGATGACCGGTGCTGGAGCTTCAGGGCCACTCTCCAGACAAGACCACTGTCCAGTCATACCTTTGTCTCTATTACGTCGGATAGTGAAGGGTAAGAGAATGGTGGAAGATAGATTGGGAAGGTATGAGTTAGAGCAGATGGAAGGGGTGGATGATGTATATAAGATTTTCACGGAAGAGATAGGCGCAGTGTGTGAGGAGGTTTATGGAGTGAGGAGGAGATGCAGGGGTGTGCAAGGAACAGCATGGTGGAATGATGAGGTGAAACGAGCTGTGGATCAAAAGAAGAAGGCATATAGTGAATGGCTAGCGAGCAGAAGTAAGGGAGAAGATGAGGGAGACAAGAGAGGTATATGTGAGGTGGAGAAGAGAGGTGAAGAGATTGGTGAAGGAGAGTAAGAAGAAAGTGGATGAGGAGTTTGGGAGGAATCTGAGTGTAAAATGGAGGGAAAGTAAGAAATTGTTTTGGAAGGAGGTCAAGAAAGTAAGACAGTGTGAAAGGGGAAATAGCAGGGGAGTGAAAGATGAGAATAATAGATTGCTGGTGGAGAAGAGAGAGAAATTGAGGAGGTGGAAGGTGCACTTGAGGATATGTTGAATGTAGAGAGTGAGAGCAAAGCAAGTATAAGTGGTTGGGGAATGGCTGGGAGAAGCAGAGGTGAGAGGAGGGAGGAAGAGATCAGTAGGGCGGAAGTAGTGGAAGCATTGAAGTAGATCAAGATGGGAAAGGCCTCAGAAATTGATGGAGTGTGTGGTGAAATGCTGAAGTATGGGGGTGAGATTGCTGTGGAATGGATATGGTAGTTGTGTAGATTGGCTTGGGAAGAGGGAAGGGTTCCAAAGGACTGGAAATCAGGTATAATTGTTCCTTTATATAAAGGAAAAGGGGAGAGAGAAGTATGTGGTAACCATAGGGGTATTTGCCTTCTTAGTGTGACTGGAAAGATATATGGTAGAATACTTATTGATAGGGTTAGCCATATAACAGGAGTTAGTTGGAGAAGAACAAGGGGGATTTAGGAAGGGAAAAGGGTGTGTAGATCAGATATTTGTTCTAAGATGTTTAGTGGAGAAGTATCTAGAGAAAGGAAAGAAAGTGTATGCTGCCTTCATGGATTTGGAGAAAGCTTATGACAATAGATAGGCAAGGTATGTGGAAGATATTAAGAATATATTTATTATGGAGTGGAGGGGAAATTGTTGAGTGCTGTGAAGAGCATGTATGAAGGAGCTAGGGCTACTGTGCGAGTGGATGGTGAGCTAAGTGAGTTCTTTGATCTGAAAGTGGGACTGAAACAGGGTTGTGTGTTGTCTCCATGGCTGTTTAATATATACATGGATGGGGTTGTAAAAGAGGTGCAAAGTAGGGCAGTGGATGTGGGGGTGGCTCAAATGAATGAGGGCGAGATGTGGAAGATTCTGGTATTTTTGTTTGCTGATGATACAGTATTGTTGAGTGAAGATGAATGGGAGTTGCAAGGTTTGGTGAATGAATTTGGGATAGTGTGTAAGAAGAGGAATCTGAAAATCAATGTGAACAAGAGTAAAGTTATGGTGTTTGAGAGGAATGAAGTCACTGAATGCACAGTGAGGTTGGATGGTGAGGATATGGAGAATGTGAGTGCATTCAAGTACTTGGGCAGTGTGATGAGTAAGCATGGAAGTTTGGGGGATGAAATACTTGAAAGGGTACAGCAGGGAAGGAAGGTTGTTGGTTCATTGAAAGCGGTGATGAGAAATAGGGAGGTGAGCATGGAAGTCAAGAAGTCACTGCATGATAGTATCGTGATCCCTACCCTGACGTATGGAAGCGAGGCATGGACCTTGCTAGAGGGTAACAAGTCAAGAGTGAGAACAGTGAAAATGAGTTACTTGAGAAGAGCATGTGGAGTGACATGGAGGGACAGGTTGACGAATGAAGAAGTGAAGGAACGTTGTGGGGTGGTTGTGGATGTGGTTGAGAAGATTAGGAGATATACACTGAGGTGGTTTGGACATGTGGAGAGAATGGAGAATGAAAGACTGACTAAGAGGGTGTATGCAGGTTGGGTGGAGGGAGGAGAAGGCCAAGGATGAGGTGGAGGGATGGAGTTGAGAGGTATATGAGGGAGGGGGGAGTGAGCTGGGGGGAGGGTATGCAAATGGTGGGTGACAGAGCGACTTGGGGGCATTTTGTCTGCGGCCACCCATTGCGAGATTAGGGCGTCGGGCTATAGGTAGACAGATAGATAGATGGTTAAGGCTTACGGAACTGGAAGCATCGATGGACGTGTTAGATGCAAGGATGAAGCTCTTCTCTGGGCAGAGGTGCCTGCACATGTTTGTACTGTGGCAGGCGAGGAGAAACATACCCGTGGATGGACCTATGCTTAGAGAGAAGGCAAGGAAGTTTCATGGAGTCGCCTGTCGCCGCCTGGGGCTGAGCTCCTCTAAGTCATTCCAAGCAAGCCCGAGATGGTTTCAGAGTTTTCTGAAGAGGAAGAACCTGAAATATGTTCACCTCACTGGTGAACGTGCCTCAGCAGACACTGCCGCCGCCGCCAGTTTCTCCTTCAAGATGAGGTCACAGTGTAAGGTTACAGCAGCTTGACAATCTTTGTTATGGATGAAACCGGGATGCAGTGGAAACGTTTGCCGTCTGCTACCTACATCTCGATGCAGCAACTGCAGGCGAAGGGAGGGAAGGGAGACAAATCTCGGTACACCGTTATTTTGTGCACCAGTGCTGCCGGTAATTTTTAAATGAAGGCATTTATCATTCACCCAGCTAGGAAGCCCCGGACTTTCAGAAACCTTCGTGATTTTTTTTTTTTTTTTTATGCAAGGAAGAAGGGACCAAAGGCCACAGGCCTGTATACTGTTCCTTCCAAGAAAAAGCAAAAACAATACAAAAGAGAGCC
>JAGKTI010020028.1:0-16606 GCA_018397915.1 Birgus latro | reverse complement strand
TAGAACAGTTTCGGCAGAAGGTGAAGGGCTTGATTGATAGGGAGGGCCTCACTCTCGGTCAAGTTTAATACGCTGACGAAACTGGCCTATTTTACCATTCAATACCCACAAACACTCTCGCTGAGGAAGCGTTGAAGCGTGTACCTGGCCCCAATCTCTCCAAGCAACGGGTGTCTGCTTTGTGCTGTGCAAATGCTAACGGCATGCACCGGCTCAAGCCCATTATTGTAGGCCGTGCAAAGCAGCCTAGGTGCCTTCGTGGGTTAATGGATGCCCTTCCTGTCGTGTGGTATCATTCTCTGAAGGCTTGGTTCACAACCAAGATCTTCAGAAATTGGTTCCACCAACACTTTGTAAAGGAGGTCATTCGTTATCAGACGGAGACACTGAAAATCTGACGAGACCAGGTAAAGGCCCTCCTGATTCTAGACAATGCACTTGCGCATCCGTCAGACAAGGATTTGGTGGCTGAGAATGGTCGCATCAGGTGTCTGTTTTTGCCACCTAATACAACTGCTCTCATCCAACCAATGGACCAGGGAGTAATTGTGGCAACGAAGAGGCTATACCGACGGAAGTTTTTGGACGAGGTGATGGTTGTGTACGAGGACGAGGACGATCGCAGGGAAGGACGAGACATGCGAGGACAAAAACTCTCGAAAACCTTCGCCGATACAACCTCAAGTCTGCCATCTACAACTGGGCCAGTGCATGGAAGGAAGTCTCTGTCAAGACTTTAGAAAATGGTTGGTCTCGGCTGCTTCATGGAAGTGACATGGTGCACGATTTTCTTGGTTTTGATGTGGATGACTTCCATGCAAGGCTTTGTGCGGGTGGAGACAATGTGGATGTTGACGAAGTGCGCGAGTGGTTGGATGACGACGAGGGCGATCCTGGGTATCAGATCATGTCTGATACCGAGATCGCATCTACTGTTGCCAGTCCGAGTACCCAGCAGGAAGATTCCGATGAGGACAGCGACGATGATGCGGACTCCTCACGGCTTGCCACTACCCCAACCATCCCCAGGCTGAGCACACTCCGGGCGTATGTGGAGTTCATCCTTGACTACCTAGAACACCCGGAGTGCGACAGAGATGGAGCCCTTGGATTTTGCGGGTGAAGTGCGAGCTTTCAGGCAGCCCGTCATTAATCGTCAAGATCGTCGTCCTTTGCGTCAGTCGACCATTGACAGTTTTTTCAGGCCAGTCAACCCTGCCATCGTCAACCCTCGCTCCACACCATCATCTGACCAAGACAGGCCTTCTAGCTCTGAGCCACAGCCCAGCACATCAGGTACGGCTGAGTCACCGCTGGATGTTAGTTTGCGTCTATCTTCGGAGTCCTGTAGTGGATAGTGTATCACCACATCCCACCAAGATGCCCCTACGCCGCCTCCGTCTGCTCATCTCGGACTCTGACAGCGACTAAATTCTCCAGGGCTCGTCACTAGACCACACGGGAATTTACTGTTATGTACAGTGCAGTGAAGTGATGTGATACCAGTTATTAAAAAAAATTGTTGTGGAAAGTGTTGGTGAGAAGTGCTGGTGATTCTCAATTGGAAAGGTGTGTCAGGTGCAAGGTCTTCCTGTCAGAGTCTGAGATGATAGAGTGGGTTATTACATCAGGACGGCGGCTTCTTTTTCGTAAGTACCCTAACTTCATCAAAATTCCTTGTTTTGCTCTTTCCATATAATTAATCTCATGTATAAACTGTGTGAAAGATGATTTCCATAAAGATTTTCATGTCTAACCTGTTTCATCATGCTGTAAATGTGTTAAAATATTTCCAAAAATGTTAATCATAATTTCCTGCTTGCAATTTAATTTTTTCATGCATGGTTTTTAAGTGCACCAGCTATGAAAATGGTGAAAGGCAGTGAATTTCATGCCCTAACCTAACCTAACCTAACCTAACCTAACCTAACCTATCCCAACTTAACCTATGATTACCATAAAGATTTTCATGTCTAACCTGTTTTCATCATACTGTAAATGTGTTAAAAATTTCCAAAAATGTTAATCATAATTTCCTGCTTCCAATTTAATTTTTTCAAGCATGGTTTTTAAGTGCACCAGCTATGAAAATGGTGAAAGCCAGTGAATTTCATGTCCGGTCCTAACCTAACCTAACCTAACCCATCCTAACCTAACCTATGATTACCATAAAGATTTTCATGTCTAACCTGTTTTCAGCATGCTGTAAATGTGTTAAAAAATTACTCTAAATGTTAATCATAATTTCCTGCTTTCAATTAAATTTTTTCATGCATGGTTTTTAAGTGCACCAGCTATGAAAATGGTGAAAGGCAGTGAATTTCATGTCCGGTCATAACCTAACCTAACCTAACCTAACCTAACCTAACCTAACCTAACCATTTTTCTGGTAGCAATTTACATCATTTACTGTATTTGATGCTTTGTATCCAATAATTTAGTGCATAAAATGTGAGAAAAGATGATTTCCATGTCAGATACTTACTTATACTATGCTGGCAAGTTCTGACCACCTATGCCTCACTCACCTCTAAATCATCATTTTTTGGTGAAAATTCAGTTAATTCATGCTTTGTGTGCATTATTTATGTGAAAAGGGACCTAAATAAGTGCTATACATGTCCAGTAGGGAGGTAGGAAGGTAGTTTTCTGATTTAGGTTAGGTTAGGTTAAGGCCATGAATGACTGGTGCTGGAGCTTCAGGGCCCAATATTCGGACAAGACCAATATTCGAACATGCCTTTGGCTCTGTTGTGTCGAATAATGGGGAGATTACTGTATTTGTTTTACAGGGAGGGGCACTAACCCTCCACCAACCCACTTGTTGACACGTAGGGAGCACGTATGGTTTGGTTATATGGTTAGCACCCAGCGTTGTAAATGGTTTCTTGGCTTACGGGAAACCATCTGGCTTGTCACTCAATGTAAAGCCACCTGTAAAGGAAAGAAAAGCAATAAGAAGTGGCAGGAAAGATGGGAGAAATAGGAAGTGAAGAGGGCAGGCACAGAAAAAGAACGATAAAGGCTAAGGAAGAAATAATCAGCACTACATCAAGTGAGTGGATGATGGTCGCCACCACCTACCACCATTATTGAAAGTACATCATCTTATTAAAGGGTCAGGGATATTTAATTTCTCAATAATCTGACATCATTAAAAAAAAAAAAAACTACTGTAGTTTTTGGATGTAACGAACTAAGAAATTTTTGCACTCATAATCAGCCATATTCTTGCTTCAATGGGCCTAGTAGAACCACTTCGTTAGCTACTTATTTTGCACATTACATACGAGGGGATATTAAAGTGTAATGTGCAAAATAAATCGTTAAGGAGTGTTATAAGATCTCAAAAGCCAGTGCGTATACGTCTTACAGATAATATTAAATGTATGGCTGACAAAGAAAGTGTGGTTTTCCTTTTCTTTTCTTCCTATTCAGAAATGGAAAGCGAAGAAAAAAGTTTTGAGAGTTGGTCTTGGGAATAATGAATATAGTCATAAGTAAGGTAGTAATCCATTCAGTCTGATGTATTTTTTTTTAATTGTATTTCCTTCCTCAGCATAATTTTATTAAACTTGGAAAGATCCTCTCGTAATGAAACAATTAATGAAGGCAATGGCAACTTCCCGAAGTAGAAAAAGTCTGTTCAAAACTGAATGAAATTGTAGATAACAACAGTAAATTAGACGTCACAGATTAGTAGTATCAGTTGCAAACCAGACTCATCTGAACATGAAGCCAGTGGACTGCAGGCCAGAGCTGCCCTTCTTCCGCAATCCACCATCCTTCTTTCGGGAATAGGGAGGGGACTGAGGGTCGTCTGTATAACCTGCAGGTCTAACGCCTGGATATATCAATGCCACCACATAAGGCATTCCGCTACAGCTTCACATCACCGGATTGAAGGAATTAATTTCAAGTCTCCCCCTTCAGAATCTAGGTCAGCATGATGCAGTCATGGTGGTGGTGCGTGGGCATGTGCATGGTGGTGACGGTGGTGGCGGGGCGTCTGTACTACCGAACGGGCAAATCAGAGGTGTCTCTCACTCCTAGCCTGACCTTCAACACTCCTTATGTCATTGCCTGTGCTCTCATGTGTGACTGCCATGACTGCTCTGCTTTTGGATATGAAGGTAGATGATGGTGGTGGTGGAAATATGTTGTATGTTGGAGAGTATGATGATGTGTGTGTGTGTGTGTGTGTGTGTGTGTGTGTGTGTGTGTGTGTGTATGTGTGTGTGTGTGTGTGTATGTGTGCATGTGTGCATGCATGTGTGCTTGCCTGTGTTTGTATTCTTACCTAATTGTATCTTTTCAGGAATGAGTCAAGCTTGTGCTGTCCCATGTATTAAACCATTTTTATCATACATATCCTTAAATTTGTGAATAGTTTTGGCACACACTATTTCATTCGGTAGTGCATTCCACTGATCAGTTGCCCTACTTGGGTCACAGCTGTATTCTTAAAAATAATCCCTTCCCTAAACTTTTCCTTCCTGTCCAAGGAGTTATGATTTCCATTGGTATTCATAGAGATTCCCTTGGAAGGGAAGGGAAAATGTTCAAGTTGGTAGCGCTGTCAAGCTAAAACGATCCATTCTGCTGATGTTTGTTATGGTGGAGCTTTAGAATTATAAACTAATACATCAAAACACACATATCTCGTGCTGGATAATGAAAACACAACACATTTGAGATGTGGGAGGTTGCCAACTTCCATACTGTTGGTTTGTATTCAGTCATAATCACCATTCTGGCCAACACCGCAGCAGTGTTCACTCCTCAAGACAATATTTTGATGATAAATTATACTCGTGGAATATTATTATCCTATTCGTAAGTGTAAGAATCACTTATTAACGTCCGTCTCACGTACTCGCATGGCGGCGCACACTTGTTTTTTTCCAGCTGGGAGACATGAGCCGAACCACTCGTGTGACCTTAATGGCAGATTTTCCTTTTCTGGGCAAATTAACAAGCAAAATACTTCTTGAAAAAAACAATCTTAGTGTGACCCTGGCCATAATGTACAAGATTTGTCAGTGTCAGATCATATAATACTGGATGAATATCGGAGGTAGTACGTCATCTGCTTTGTTTATGTCCTGCTAAACATCTCAGCCGACATGGGTAACACTTTTAAAAATACAAATAGCACTAAAAAAAATCAGTATATCGTTGTAAATCGTATTAATAATATTGTACAGCACCTTTCATCAACATTTTAAAAATATTTAAGACAATAAACTACAAAAGAATGCACAAAAATTGCGAAGGAATTTTTGAAGAGACGGGTCAAATGATTCCATCAAGTTCCAATAATTTCGGCTGCTAGATGGGAAAACTTTTCCCTTCGATCAGCTTGGAAGGAGAGGGATTTTTTAAGAATACCAGTTCGGAGAAAGATGTCCTTCCCATGTCTCTAAAAGGGAAGGGAAAGTTCAAGAATACAGCTGTCACTTCCTTATGTCTTTATCGCCTTTCTTTTTAAGTAGTTTTTGCAGTGTCCTCTTGCTGATGCTTCCCCATACGCTATATACTCATTTATGTCTATTTTTTCTTTCCCTGAGATGCATTTATACAGCAGAATCATGTCTCCTTTTTTTCCTTCTCTCCTGTAGTGTTGGTAGACTCAATTTTTCTAGTCTTTCTTCATAGCTTAGATCCCTTGGTACCCCCCATCTTGTATGGGCCCTCTGTACTGTATGTGTTTTTTTGAGATGAGGATTCCAGTCTACTGATGCATACTCCAGGGTTGGTGTGATGAATGATGTCATTATCTTTCTCAGCATGTCTTCATTTATGTATGTGTATGCTGTCCTCATATTAGCAAGCTGTGTATACATGTTCTGTACCTTCTCACTGATGTGGTTAGTCAGAGATAGTCCTTTATGGATAATCACTCTAGGTCCTTCTTTCTGAAATGTGTAGGGTTGACCTTCCTAACATATAATCCCAGTCTGGTCTTTTTCCACTGTGTGTGTGTGTGTGTGTGTGTGTGTGTATTCTCAAAGTCCCCATAAACTGTTCTTTAAAGTGAAAGGGCTTAAAAATTAATCCCTATCCTGTGTAAAGGTGAGGCATGTATGGACATGTAGTGATGAGGCTGGGACATGTGGTGAGATTATGATGATGAGGAGGAGGAGGAGGAGGACAGTGATGCTATGTTTACAGTATGAAAGTAGCAAATCAGATCAAGAAAAGGATTCTCTTAACACATTACAGGTGATGTGTGTGAGGTGTGTGGTGGAGGCCCAGCTGTAACCACTCAAACCATTGACATCCATCAGTTCTCAGGTATTACCGTGTCCCCCAACCTGGTACCTGTGGCACGGAATAAGGAAACATATGCCACCAAGTTCTGGACTCTGTTAGTATTACTCCGTCACAGCCTAATTAGTACTTCTGTGGACTTAGTGGGCTATCTGGCACATACTTTATATTAGTTATACATACAGTATTTCTTTGACTAGTAATCACTAAGTTGTGAACTTTGTTCGAACCACTCTCTCACACCTTCTGTTTTTCCTTTAGAGGTTAGAAGGATCTGTGGTAGTTGTTCATACCATTTTACATGTTTTTATTTAACCACTTGTAATATCAACACTTCCATAAAAAATAACTAACTTCCTCTTCTGTCTTTCTTTCCTTCATTGTTGCCTCATCCTTCTGCCTATGGGTGACTTTACATTACCTCTTCTGTCTTTCTTTCCTTCATTCTTTCCTCTTCCTTCTGCCTGTGGGTGACTCTGCTTTGAGTGACAAGCCAAATGGTTTCCTGATGTAGAGTGACAAGCCAAATGGTTTCCTGTACACCAGGAGACCATTTACTATGCTGGGTGGTAACCATATAACCAAATTTTGGCACCTGATGGTTCAGTGGGTAATTACGGCACTCCAGTCGGATTGAGCCGGTGAAGGTTTATATCCAAAGGGTGGTTGGGGTTTATTGCTCATGTAATGCCACTCAGGGATGAGTGAGGCGGGTCACTCTCATCTTAAATATCAAGACCAACTTGCCTAGCCCTGGGCTCCTACTCTCCTTGTAGGGCAATGTAGGATTGGATGATGAATGAATGAAAAAAAAATGGATTATATCATTCCTTCACAATTTCAGATACTGTTCTTGTTGTTTAAAGAGGCTGTCTGGTACCTCTTTTTTATTCATTCATTCATTCATTCATTCATCATCCAATCCTACATTGCCCCATGAGGAGCATAGGAGCCTGGGGCTAGGCAAGTTATCTGTTATAAAATATATTACTTATTCTAATACACCAGCATGTCATGACTTAGATTTTTTTTTTTTTTTTAATCAGGAAGAAGAGCAAGGAATGGAAAGTGCAGAATATTTCCATATCTCATTGTTCTCTCCTGTTATATTTGTTTTTGTAGGAAGGACAAGGAAAGGCAAGTGCAGAATCTCCTTATGTCAGTGTTCTTCCTACAAAAACAAATCTTAAGTTACCAGTGAAAAATTACCGTAAGTGTTGTAATATTGTGACATTTTCAGACTTGGTTTGTCCAGATTAATCACTTTCCTTCCTTTACCTTCAAGCATTGTTTAATCATATTTATGACAGGGAAGTGATCTAAGGTTTTTGAATAATCATCATGGCAATATTGTGTTGAATTTTGATGTTTCCTTGTCCTTTCCTTCCCACAAAGACAAATCAAAGGTATACAATAGAATTGATCATAAGTTTGTTTAAGATATTCAGGTCTAAGGAAAACACTGTCTTCCTTTCAGAAGTAAGTCATAGTTGATATAGGGGTCAGTCATTCTTATGTTTTCCCTGACTTTCCTGCAAAAACAAGTCATGATCAAGACAGGAAATCAGTTGCATGTTTTTTATCCCCAGCCCCCAAGATAATGTTGGAGACCTGGCAGTGGATATGGACCTGGACACCTACTATCACTCAGACCCCTCCGACCAGAGGAAGCCTTGGTGGGGTGTGGACCTCAGGGACGTGTTTGTCGTGAAGAGTGTTGTGGTCTTGCCTTCAGGGGATGGCAGTCACTGGAGATACTTCAGGGACATCAAGGTCTGCAGCATAATTGGTTCACTACAGGCATTTCTTGTCTGAAGTCAAGATGTGCTTCAAAATATTACATTTTTTCTTATACATTTGGCACTGTAAATTTGGGAAACTGATGAATCGGTATTATAGGTTACAGTGGAACCATCAGGCATTTTCTGTAATTTACAGTTAACGCACACACACACACACACACACACACAAGACATTGAAAGGAGCAGACATAAATCTTCATTACATTAAATACAGTACTGTACATTACACAGTATTTTCAGGATATGGACAATGTGAATGCCTCAGGAGTTCAGGGGATGAAATGTAAGAAAGCATTGCTGTTGTTGTTGCCCTACCATGGTCTGTCTGGCCAAGTAGACCTACTTACCACTTTCCTGTGGAAGACAGCACCTCATCAGGGTTGGAACATCGTCCTTCCACACGGTAAAAAGGAGGCATAACTCCCAAGAAGATGAATTGTGTATAGGAGATATGTATGAGTGCAGTAGATCTTTGCTATAATGAACAAACTAGGGGGGAAGCCTGATCCGATAAAGCCAATAGTTCGTTATATCTGACGTTCCCCCCCCCCCCCGAGGCAGGATTGCAAGCATGTGTTTGAAAGTAAATGAGTACAATAGCATTGTGTAGTACAGAAAACGAAACCAACTCCCATTTTACACTAACTCGGCCCCTAATTTTGCCCTTTTGCAGCTTATATCACATCCTTGTCATAACACTTCTTCATGACTAGTACAGTATTACTATTGTCCGTTATTACAATAGACGTGTTGCCGGTTCTGGGTAAACATGGCAAGTGCACTCTGCCATGGACTTAGAAGCTTACGGTCTGTGTATCTTTTAATTTAATTTATCAGTTGCACGGATCAAGACGTGATAACTTTAATTCTTTGCGGATGGAGGTATGCAACCGCCGTATTGGCGATGACGTCAGAATTCATACTGCAGACGACGCTCCAATCCATCACACAATACTAATCAGTAACAGCAATAATAGTTTTCATGATATTTACCAAGATGGCCACAGTAGATCCAAAGTACCCACTTCATGTATGTTGTGAAGGAATACTTTTCATGGTGTAAATAGGTGGTACCTGTTAGGTAAGTAAATTGTGGTGAAATTGACTAGAAGTACCTTACAGCTACACCATTCGGAGAGGTGGAAAGTGTTTAATGTATGGTGTACAGTATCAGTCGTTTGGGTTTATATTGGTATTATGCTCATGAATATTTAATGTTTGACCTCTTCATTATTAGTTTTCTGAGAGAACAGTTTCAGTGAGTAACTTTGAATTTGACTGTAAAGTACCTTCAGGAAGGTGCGAAAAAATACCTAATCGGCGGTCATTTACCAAATCAACGCCAAATTGGCATTTTTAATTGGTGTTATAGCTTTTATCACCATATAGGTTCATACTCACCTAATTATCTGAAATCCAGTCAAATTTGTGTATTTAATTTTGCTTATTAATAAATCTGGATTCACAGCGAAAATGCACTAAAATTAGAGGAAGTGTTTCTCCTTTACCCCAACATCTTGCCTTGGCAGACTTCTACTTTGTGAAAATATTAATTTAACATAAATGCATTTATTTTCACTTTAAATCAGTATTTCTGCAAAATAGAAGTCTGTCAATGCGTGTTGGCGATCTAAAGTAGGAATACTAATCTTTAACCTTAGCAATTTTTGCTCTGAATCCTAATTTTCTATTAATAGTTAAATTAAGCACAGTTTTTTGACCGAATTTCAGATAATTAGGTGTGTATGAACCTATATGGTGAAGAAAATAATATTTTCACAGCAGTTAAGACTGCATTCCAGCACTGGGAACTTCCGACAAGCACCCAGCTACCAGTGCTTTCGTTTATTGTTATTGCCTGGTACACAGAGGAATAATTTCCCTGGTGTGCTTTTGTCTGTGCATTTACACATTGGAATGATACACTAGAAATTATTCCTCTTGTCATTGGGCATTCTTGGAGGTCAGAAATAAGCACAGTGCATACAGGCTAAACATAAACAAAGTAGACTATGCTGCAGTGTGAATAGTGATGTCACGACCAATTAGAGGCCGTTTTAGAGTCAAGTGATTTTTCAGCTGCTTAATTATTTTTTCATGTATCTGCACAATTTTCTTAGAAAAAATGGTTGATATAGTTATTTCCTGCTTAGTTTTTACCTATACTGTACAAGTACCTTACTTAAAAAAAAAAAAAATTGACAGGAAACTTGTCTGTTCAGCAGTCACAATGGGGAGAAGACAGTTTTGGGCCAGGTTGAAATAAAGAGAGTTGGAAACACAAGTACTGTATTCTGTTGCGATTCATTGTGGCCCATTTGATGGACATTGTTTGTTATAGCTGAGAGAAGCCTGATGGCCTTATAACGTCTGTTAAATCAGATATATACAGTGTATCTGGTCTGTCGAGGTCCATTAAAGTGAGGATCCACTGTAGTAGTCTCAGCCTAGATATTGACAACTTGGTAATTGTGGTCAAATTCTCTGCCTGGGAGTATTATGGAAGAATAGGTAAGGAGGGTTCCAAGAACTCAAAGAGTAAGGGTAGTGAGCATGCAAGTAAAGAAGCCATTGAATGACAGTATTGTGATTCTTATAGCACCGTATGGAAGTGAAACTTGGACTTTTATTGGAAAATATCATGATTTCCATATTAACATATGGAAATGAAGCTTGGGCCAAGAAGAACAAAATACTAGTATGAAAGGAGTGGAAATGAGCAGCAACAGTACTTGAGTAACTCTTGTTTGTCTTGCTGAGCAGACCTATCAACTGCAGGGAAGCAGTCAAGTGGAAATGAGTAAACTAAGAGAGCATTTAGAATTACAGTACTTGCAGACAAATGTGGACTTTTGAGAGCAGTGTAGTGTTAAGGTAGACGTACAATAAAAGTGTTAGGAGGAGTACCCTGAGAAGATTTGGCCATGTGGAGTAAATGGAGAGTGATAAATTGACTAGGAGAATGTAATTGAGTGAGATGGAGGGAGAGATGGAGAAGGGTGGCTGAGGATGAGGTACAGGAGCAGAGTGGAGAGTGAGAATGGTATAAGATGGTAGGAGACCTCCCTGATAGCAGAGGACATGGTGATTTGGAGGTGATATGTTCAGGCGATCCCATCCAGTTTAAGGTTTAGCATGAGATAAATGGATCAAAAAGTAGGCTAATTATTTCATCAGACTGGAACAATAATTAGTAATCAGTCAGTCAGTCAGTCATCATCATCATCATCATCCTGACTATTCCAGATATGGGCAGGTTTGGTGTGGCCTGCAGTAGAGGATGACTTCTCCTCCTGGTCACTGGTGGGAAGCTATACCAACACTACCACTGTCACCACCAACATGACTTTCACTCATGCCCATGGCATCCTGGCCCGTTACGTCACCCTGCAGAAGATGACAAAGACCCCTGCAAATTACTTGGTCCTCAGTAATGTAGAAGTGTTGGCCTACCCTATAGAGTGAGTGCTTCTGAGTTTTAGGGCTGCATCCACAGTCACTGTTTTTGTTACCAGTGTAGTCATGATGTCATTTTTATGTTATTCTTGTTTTCTCCTGATTATTTTTTAAACTCAGAACAAATGTCTGAAATTGGAGGGGTTAGACAGTCTTCATTAGCCCATTTCATTATGTGGGGCCCACCTAAGTTGTATAAAATCATCAGGTATTGGCAAGAATAAAACAGAAAGTGTATTTTTGAAATGAAGGGGTTAAGATGGTGACTAACATAATCTTCATTGCTCAGTTTTCCAGTTCCTCAAGTACCATTATAAATTATCATGACAAGCACACAAATAATAATTAACATGAGTATTATTGATATGGGTACTGTGAAGTCCATATTGTGCTCCATATGTCCTCCATGAAATATGGTACTATATAACTTATTCACTATGTGTCATACGGTAGTGTATTATATAAGATTTGTTAGGACACAAGTACTGTATATACCTCATTAGCTTTGGATGAACTAAGTCTTTCATATGATGCACATATCATGGTAGGAGAAACCAACATAAATAAATGTCTGTTGACTGCACAGAGGTCATCAAGTCAGACAGTCAGCCTTTTGCCAAGGCTCTACCTTACCCCAGAATATGACCCACATTTTCTGGTTTACATTCAGTCTCAGTTTATGCTGCTGGATGAATAGGAAAAAAGAGAAAAACAAAGTGAGGCCATCAGAGTGATGCACATACAGTAGAGATTACTGTGCATTGTAGGTTAAAATTGAACCCTCAGGCACCTACTTATAGTGTTGCATTAATATGAATGGAGCTTCAGCCTACTTGTGAAACCCCACTGAACTAGTTCACAGCCCAGTAGTGCCTGTAGCTGTATATACTTGCACTTCTCTCGTCCATTTAATCAATGGGTTACTTGCTCTTTTCTTGTCTTCTCTGTGTGTTTCTTTGTGTGTGTTGTGTGTATCCTTAAATTAGTCTAATTCCAGTAGTAAGTGAAGAGCTGTTGCTTAGTTTTTCCCCCATTTAATATTAATCAAAAGATTGCTGTCCCTCATTTCTTTCATTAATTTGTTCCATATACAATACACATGATCACTGTCTTATAATTTTATGACTTTTTTTTAATTGTATTGCTCACATAATGCCACTCAGGGATGAGTGAGGCTGGTTACTCTCATCTTAAATGTCAGGACCAACTTTGCCTAGCCCTGGGCTCCTACACTCCTCTGTGAGGCGACATAGGATTGGATGATGGATGGTTTGATACTGACTTGCAGCACTCAATAGATACAGTATTATTGAACCACTTTCGTATATATTTCCTTGTTTTATCAATATGTTATTTCTGTGATAACCAGTTTAGATACAGATACAGAACCATTCCTAACCCAGCCAAACTTAACTTAGCCAGAACCCTAACAGCAAATAAAAGTAGATGATAAAATCTTTCACTGACTTCATTTTCATCCTCAAAGCTAATGAGGTTTCCCTTAACTGAATAAAATCATCAGACATTACCCATAATAACTCTGTATTCCTAAGTATACATCAGCCACTGAAAGGATGAATTTTTATATACGTACAGTAGACAACATATTGTCATATGTGAATCCACTGATTAATGCATCTGGTAGTAGATAGAGATAGATAGAATCCATTGACATACACACATTATATGATTTCCAGGTACAGTACTGGTGTATACTGTAATGCATTCTATGTACAGGTACAGTATATACTATTTGTACAGTATACTGTACAGTAAACCCTTGATATACCAAACTGTCATTTAACGAATTTCAGTTTTAACAATGACATTGAGCTGGCTGAACATAATGTTTAATTTTGGTTAAAGAATGGATGCGTGGGAAACACTGAGCAGGGTGGCAACCCTATACACACACACACACAGGTTGCCGACGTGGACAGACGTCGTCCTGGACTGCAGGGAAATAATCGTGGAATCAGCGGCGAAAGGAAACCAGCCTATTGTGATTATAGAAATGAGTGCGTGAGTGGTGGTTCCGTCGGACATTAGTTTAAAAAAAAAGCGGGCTCTGGGATAAAGAGAGCAAGATACAGTGTAGAAAAGTTTCCATATGGTTGCATCATGGCGGAAAGCGACGGCGGTTTGTTTACGTCTGGCGAAAGTGAATTTGTGGGTTTCTCTGACGAAGGTGCGAGAAATGGAAGTTCAAAATTGTATCAAACAAGAGTAGCAGGAGTAGAAGAAACGGCGGAGAAGAATGTCCAGGAATTGAAGAAGGTATGGGTAGTAATTAGGGAGCTGCAGGAGAGGACCTTACAACAGGAGAGAGAGATCAAAGGTTTACAGAACGAGCTGGAAAAAGTTTACACACGCAGTGCAGAACAGGAAAGAGAAGTCACGGAATTAAAAACGAGCAACGAATCTGCCACAAATGAAATAGAACACCTCAAGAGGGAAAACAGGAGGTTGGAAGAAGAAAGAGACAGAATGAAAAGTAAATTAGAGGAGTATGATTCAAAATCAAGGATGCAAGATGAACATATTAAGGAAATCAAGGAGCAACAAAAGGGGTGGAAGAAAATTCAGGAGGAAGGGAATGTAAACTTGAAAGAGATTATTGAACAACAAAGCAAGGAAAAGGTGGGGAAGGAAGTGGTTAGGGTACTGAAAAGTAGAGAATCTTTAGTCAGGGATGTAGCAGATAAGAAAAAATGTGTAATTATTTTAGGGGTAAAAGAAAAGCGTATCACGATAAGATCTGAAAGAGAAAGAGAAGAATTGAGTAAAGTTAAAGAAATATTATCAGTAGTCATGGAGGGTAACAATGAAGCCCTAGAAGAGATTGAAGAAGTGTTTAGGTTAGGTAAGTATGAGGAAGGAGGGGCAAGGCCATTGAAGGTGAAGTTTAAGTCCCAGGCAATAGTAAATGAAATCATGAATAGGACATGGAAATTAGCAGACAAAGAGGGGTTCAAAAATGTCTGGTTAAGGAGAGATGCAAATGAGGAAGAAAGAGCTAAAATAAAGGAGTTAGTAAAGGAAGCTAAGGCAAAAAATGAACAAAGAACGGAGAAGGAAAAGACAGTGTTTTATTGGAGAGTTATGGACCAGAAATTGAGGAAGTGGTACCGACGGAGAGGAGGAGAAAAGACGGTATAAGTAATAACGAAAAAAGTTTGAAAGTGGCGTACACTAATGTTGATGGATTAATATCGGCAATGTTAGAAATCAACGATTTCTTGAGGGTACAAGAACCTGATGTTATGTGCTTTGTAGAGACCAAGTTAAGGGAGAATATTGATATCCATATGGGAGATGGCAAATACAAATTGTGGAGAAGAGACAGAATAGATAAAATGGGAGGAGGAGTGATGATAGCAGTGAAGAATAACTTAAATATAGATTCTGTGGAAATTGGAGAGGGTAGGGCTGAAGTGATAAACATGAAATTAGAAACTGGAGAGAACTGTAAGAGAGATATAGCAGTAGTATATGTTCCACCTAAGACAAGAGCATGGACTGATGATGAATACCAGGAGATGTTGTCAGACATGGTTAGTTATCTACAGAAAGTGATCGAGAAAAGCAACAATATAATCCTAATGGGTGACTTTAATTGTAAAGAGGTGAACTGGGAGGAATGGGACTCAGGAGGCAGCGAAGATTCGTGGGGCACTAAATTGTTAAATATAGCAATGAATAATGTAATGACACAGTGGGTTAAAGAAGAGACACGATTCAGAGGTGATGACACACCAGCAAGATTAGATTTGCTACTATCCAGGGAGCCTGATGTAATTGAATCATTAAATTATCTGTGTCCTATAGGAAAGAGTGATCATGTGGTCATTAAGTTCCAGATGATGATAGGGAACATGGTGCCAAGAGATGAGCTTTATAGGCAAGGACGATACAACTTTGGGAAAACAAACTTTGCAGAATTGAGAAATTTTTTTGAAAATGCGGACTGGAGAAAATTCAGAGAAACAAGAGAGATACAGAGGAAGTGGGATATCTTTTTGGACCTCTACAATTTGGGAGTGGAAAAATATGTGCCAAGAGTAAGTGGGAAAGAAAACAGGAAAAAGGTGTGGTTTAATAGAAGGTGTATAATAGCGAAAAAAGAGAGGGACAAGGCATGGAACCAATGGAAAAAGAGAGGTAATATCAGAACAAAGGAAGAATATAAAAGAACTAGAAATGAATATACAGGAATACGTAGAGAGGAAGAAAGGAACTTTGAAAAAGGTATAATTGACAAATGTAAGGATGAACCCAAATTGTTTTATAGATTTGTTAATGGCAAATTGAAGCAAAGGGAAGGAATCACCAAACTGAAAGTAGAAGGAGAGGTCTACAAGGATGCAGTAATGCAAGCTGAAGTAATGAACAAATGTTTCCAGTCGGTTTTCACTAAGGAAAGGGAGTTTGTGGAAGGAGAGGGAATGATAAGAAATGTAGTGATAAAAGATATAAAAGTGGAAGTGCAGGAAGTGTATAAATTACTGGAAGCTCAAGATGTAAGGAAGGCCCCAGGACCGGATGGAATCTCTAATTGGGTACTGAAGGAATGCAGAGAACAACTGGCGGATAAGATTCACAATTTAATTGTGTGCTCCTTGGAAGAGGGGAAAGTGCCTCGGGAATGGAAGAGGGCAAATGTGGTGCCAATCTATAAGGGAGGAAACAAGGAAGAACCCCTGAATTATAGACCAGTGTCCCTAACCAGTATGGTTGCGAAATTGTGTGAGAGAATCCTGAAAGATAGATGGATAAAATATCTGGAAGAGATGAATATTTTGACTGAAAGTCAGTTTGGATTCAGAAGTGGAATGTCATGTGTTTCCAACTTGTTGAGCTTCTACTCAAGGGCGATTGACGTGCTACAGGAGAGAGACGGTTGGGTGGATTGTGTGTACTTAGATCTGGAGAAGGCCTTCGACAAAGTACCCCACAAGAGACTATTATGGAAATTAGAGCATATAGGAGGACTTAAGGGAAGCCTCCTGGAATGGATGAGAGACTTTCTGAGTGACAGACAAATGAGGACAGTAATAAAGGACAGGACATCTGGA
>JAGKTI010020027.1:0-16607 GCA_018397915.1 Birgus latro | reverse complement strand
TGTGTGTGTGGATGAACGAATGAGATCCTTGCTTGACACTGTAGCTTATAGGGAACTGGGGAGTGGCTTGACTGATAATTATGTGACAGTGTCAAGGATAAGGGCGCAAATGCAGTGGTTGAACGGAGATAACTGAAGACAGGAGGCAGTTACCGCAAAGAGAGTATGAAGATGGCATGGGGAGAGAATAGCGTGGAGTACAAGAAAGCTGTGGAGATGAGCGGGCAGATATACCTTGAACCAGATGAAGGAGGCAGAAAGTGTGAGCACGGTGTTTACAGAAGAATTCTGAGCAGCAGACAGCAAGGTGCGTGGAGATAAAAGAGGAGATAAGGAGATGAAAGGAAAATTGTCGAGGAGTAAAGAGGTGAAACGTCACAGAGATTAGATGGGAGGAACAGTGATCGACAGTGTGGAGAGACAGACGAGAGATGTATATTCAAAAGACGAGAGGTGGAGAGATTAGTGGGAGAGAGTAAGAAATGAGAGAGGTAAGGAGCTAAGAAGAAAACTGAGTACAAAATGATGGTAACGTAAGAAACTCTCTGTGAAAAAAAAAAATCGGTATAGTATAAGATTTGTAGTGGAGGTAACAGAGGGTTGATATATAAAAATGGCAGAATGCTGGTGGAGAAGAGAGCAACTGACCAGATCGAGATACCATTTAAATGTGCCGTTGATTATTGAAAACTAAACAAGTGCTATTAGATACTGCTGGTATACAGCTGGGAGAAGAAAGGAGGCAAGAAGGGCGGAAGGAATTAGTAGGATAAAAGTGTGTGAGGCGCCGAGGAAAGTCAAAATGGGGAAACCATCAAAACTCGGTGCAGGGTATGGCGAAATGTAATATGGACGAGAAACAGTGATTGAAGTGAACTGGGCAGTGTTTATAATGGTTAGGGATGATGATAGGGTACTAGAGGACTAAAAGTCAAATATAACAGACCCTTTACGAAAAGAGAAAGGGGAAGGAGAGGTCTGTGGCAGCCTTGAAAGTATTTGTCTTCTTGGTGTAATGGGAGAGATATATGGTAGCATAATTGTAGACAGATATTAATGTGAGAAAAAAGGAACTAGATGAAGAGGAAGAAGGGATTTTAGGAAGGGAATAGGATGTGAAGGACAGGTATTCTTTGTAAGATGTATAACAGAAAAATATTTAGACTATGAATATAGTTATAAGAGTAAAGTGGTAAATGTTGAGAGAGAGAATGACCCTCAATGTGGTGTTCTGGTGAATGGAAAGAGAGAGAGAGAGAGAGATTTGACGAGGTGAGAGATTAATTAACTGGGCTCAAAAGAGAGGTTAATGTCTACAGGACGTGGAAAAGTTGAGTGGCACAGGTTAGGAAAATGACTGATGCTATGAAGGCCTTGATATTAAAGAGAGATTTGGGTGCGGCAGCTGCTGAAGAATTGCATGAAGGCGTTTTAGTATCCACTGTAAGGTATGGGTGTGAGACCAGTGTGGCATAAAAAAAAAAAAAAGAAGTCAAGAGTCAAAAGGTATAGGCATGAGACTCTTGTATGCCATAAAAACGAAATGTCACGAGTTAGGGCAGTGGTGATAAGGTAATCGAGAAATGTGTGTGGAGTGCGCCATCCAGGATTATATTGATTACACTGTTGATAGCCACAGCAAAGAGGGTAACACTAAGATACCCCCTGCATCACCCCATCTTCAAGTGGACGGGCATTACAAAGCAATCTGCCCACTTGAACCTTTAAAAAGGGTTAGAAAAATATTGCTGAATAAAAATAGGCAAGTGCCCACGAAGACCAAACTCATGAGGAGAAAGTAAAAAAACCATGATGCCAGGCAGTGTCATATGCCTTCTCCAGATCGAACAAGACCGTGGCCTGGTGTTGATTAGAGGAGAAAGCCTCACAGACAGAAGATTCCTTGACAGAATGGCATCAGAGGCAGACAGTACTTTACAAACATTATACTAGACTGGGGATAAGAAGTCACCTCTCTCCAAAGACCACACAAGCCTACCATTGTCTATCTTTTCCAAGCCCTTACATTTACACAATCAGACAAATGGGCCGATAATTCGTCTCCCGTAGGTGGTCCTTACCTGGCTTGGGGATGAGGAAACTACAGCAACACCCAAACAAGCAGGAAACTCACCAGTACACCAGTTCGTATTAAACAATTAACAGTAAAAACGAAAGGGACTCATCAGACAGGTGACATAAAATGGCATAAGGAATATCATCACAGACAGAAGAGGAATCATGGCACTGCTACAAAGTCGCCTGCAGTTCAGAAATAGAAAAGGGGACATTATAAGACTCTCCCCTAGCAGAGGCAAAACTGAGAAAACGAGATTCTAAGCTCCAAGTGAGGCATGCAGAAGGCTCACCTATATCCTTCTCTGACACTGGCAAAACTGTCAACAAGCAGCTCTGCAACAGCAAAAGGATCAGTCACAGCCCCACCTGCTGCAGATAAAGCAGAGGGGGTGAGAAAAGTTAATTTTTCCGAAATTTTTCTCACTCAGCTCCACACCTGAGTAAGGGAAGTCCTCGAGTTAACTGACGATACAAAACCCTTCCAGGATTAGCATCTGGCCTCCTTAAAATCCGGTGCACATCAGCTCACACCCACCGATACTCCACCAAATACTGAGGATCCCCACGGTGGTGACAAAGTCAAGAGAAGGAGACTTGTTTGGCTTTCGTTAAGGAAGTGCCCTCAGGGATCCACCAAAGAATGGGACATTTAGGAAACTGACCTTTTGTCCACCCAGCACAACACATATGTGAAACAAGACCCCTCCTCATTAATACTGTCAAAACCATTCAAAGTGGAACTCAGTTCCATGAAATATGGCCAGTCTGACCTATCCAGGCGCCAGCGAGGAAGACGAAGTTGTGCTTCACCTTCAGCAGCAGTTAAAAGCAATGGCAAATGGTCGCTGCCATACAGGTCTGGCAATACATCCCACTTAAAATCTAAAACAGCATCAGCCGAGCACAAGGAAATATCAGTAACAGTAAAAGTCCAGTCTGGCTGTGTAAATGCGTCACCTCATTGGAATTCAAGACACCCAACTCCTCATACTCCACTAAGGAAGCCAGCATAACACCCCGGGGGTTGACCCCACTGTCACCCCACAGAGGATAACAACCATTCAAATCGCCCAGTAAAAGAAAGGGGAAAGGAAGGCTATGAAGAAAGTGTTTCAGACCCACCTTGTTGACAGTAGCACTGGGAGAAAGATAAAGACTACAAACTGTATTTTGCCGACATAGAGAAATCTGAACGGCAACAGCTTACAGGTGAGTGGAAAGGTCCAGATGAGTGAATGGAACACCATGACAAAGGAAAGTAGCAGCACCTCCATGACATCCTCGACCAGGAACAGGATCAGAATAAAGGGTTTATTAATCAGAAGGACCGAAAGGAACAGCATCACAAACCATGGTCTCCTGGATGCACAGGCCTCAAGAAGAAAACTGTGCAACACGATGATGCAGTTCCTCCAAACTGGCACAAAATCCCCGACAATTCCACTGAATGATTGAACCTATAATGGAGGGAGGAACAGGACAACAAGTGGGACAGAACAGCCTCCTGACAAGCGAGCAGGTTTGGACTGATGCTTTGAATGGTCCTTAGAAAGAGACTGCCCAGTACCAGGAATCTGCACATTGTGCCGACCATTCGGAAGCAAACGTTAGGACGGAAGAGGAAAATTTTACGTTTTTTACGTTTTTCATTGGACCAGAACTAACAAGTTGCCTAGAAGGTGGCTTGCAGGCTGCCCCACGTGAATTAGGGAGGCCAGCACCACCACCAGACAGAAGTAGCAGACTCCACAAGACCAGAACCCTGTGAGGATATCCTATGCGGCGAACCTGAAGCACCAAGGATCCGCGCAACATCATCTTCCAGGGAGGGAGGGGGAGCCACTGGTGAAGCACCAACTTCAGCCTGTGACTCCAGGGTAGCAGGAACAGTAGTGATGACAGATGGAATTTAGAGGAGGCTGGACAAGGCAGGACAAGGAAACATCAAAATGGACACCCACCACCAACACGGAAGAGTGCAAACCCTCTGCCACTGATGTAGGGGCAGAAACAGCAGAAGAGGACGGGTGGACACCAGTCTCACAAGCAATACGAACCTTAGGAATGGTGACCTTCACAAGATGGAGAAGTGGGTGATGAAACAGATCGAGGCAGCTACCAAGATGGGACGCCGTGCTGGAGCACCAGAAATGACAGATGCATACTTACCTCTGGGCTGGAAAAGACGAGTCTGGGCCGTGGTCAACATATGCCGAACCCTACAAAAGAAGGGAGGCCTCCAGAGCAGGTGGCACTGCCAGCCACGCTTTATGCCCTCCCGGCCACGTCAGGGTGACTCCCCTCAGCCCCACTGAGGGGAGCACATAACACTAGCCATGAAGTGCCCTGTAAGGAAAGAAATAATCAATAAGGAAGGAAAAAGAAAATAACACTAGTAACAGGACAGCCACAACTACATATGTCAAACCATCTGGAATCCAGTGCACCCAGCCTCCCCCATAGACAAAAACACTTACCTTAATAATGATGTGTATGTTGGAGGCACATCTAACGAACATGGGAGACCTTGGAGGTTGCAGTAAAGAAATACACTTAAGACTGGTCAGACAGCCTACTAAAATATGTTGTTCCAAATAACCCACCATCCAAGGATACTCTTCAGTTGATGACCGGATGTAAGATTACAATACCAGAACAGGCGAAAGAACGAAAAACACAGCAAGAGGAACGACAAGGGGCAAGATGTGGTACTTGTCCGCGTGAACGAAGCCACTCCCAGGTTCTCGGGCCCAGTGAGGCGCCGGGGGGATTTGCGGTGAGGGGGATTGTGGTGCTGAGATGTGGGCATCATCCAGCCCTCCTGAGTTATAAGAAGAGGCTGAATGACTCCGTTGCTGATGCCTGTTCAGGATGCAACACAGCACCCCATACCATTATGCACATTATGGAAGGCTGCATTGCACACAATCGCCTGTGCCAACAACACAACATGCACTCCTTGAGAGCTCTGTGGGAAAGCCCTGTCTCGGCCGTGGCCTTCTTTAGGAACCCGGAGCTGTTCGACCAGACTACTACTACTTCAAGGGGTAAGAGTGGAACAAGAGACGCAAGATGTTAGTGAAGATTAAATGAAGGAAGATTTGCCATCACTGGAAACAATAAAAGGCATCGACATTGGACTGAAAATAATAGCCTTGGAAAAATAAAATTCCCCACAGTGGACTCTGACATAAAATTCCCTAATACAAGAAAATTTTCAAGCATAAGTACAAATGGACATGTGATGATAAAAGAATAAAGGAATACAACCTGCTGATACCGAGAACAACGATGTAAACCTTAAAGGATGCTTCAGAATATTAGAAGATGCAAAATTCCACAAAGTAAGTTCAGTCATCATAACAGACAGATCACCACCAATGAACAGGGATCCTGGGATTAGAAGAAGAACATTTTATTAAGGATAACACTATGGACACAATAAAACTTATTCAACATAATATACTCCACTGGGAGACTAGTAAACACAACTTGACCACTACCTACATATCTACTGATCGCGAAACAGTAATAGTTTGGGGAAAACTCCCAATAGAGAACCAAAAATAGCTGGATATATTGCATACAGTATCGATAGCATTTGAGAATTAAATGATGGCTCTGCGATTTTAGTTAAAAAAGCATACGTCACAAAAATGACGATGGTTATTTTACCGAAGTCTTACGGTTAGCATAGAGACATCATTCAATACAGTAAATATTTAACAACATACTTACCTCCCAGAAGGCCTATCTGCCATATCTTGACTTTTTCATACAGTTTTACCTAATAACAACCCGACTTACACGATGGGCGATCTTTACGCCAACCACACCATTTTCAGACACTCAGCTTGCGATGGGATGGGGAAAGGATGAAAATGTTAATATGAGAGTCACTTTCTGACTTATCATGGACCCAATTTTCCAAACTATAGGAGACCTAATTCTACAGCCAGGCCAGACATGATAATTTCCAACTATTATAATGTAACAGGACCTCTAACATGCTCAGATCAAATCCCAACCGTCTTTATCATAGCAGCAAAGACAATAAAAGATCCGACACCAACTGAGTATACACGTCCACTGTTGACTGGGACTGATTCAGAGCAGGAGTAAACAATAACATACCTGAGGAAACACAGTTAGAGGGCAAAGGATTGGAAAATATCTTCGACAACCTAGCATTTTGTTATAGGATAATTACCACTGCTATGACACACAATACACTATATATATATATACATACATACATACATACAGAGAGAGAGAGAGAGAGAGAGAGAGAGAGAGAAAAAAAGAAAAAAACACAAAAAAACAAAAACAAAAAANAGGGGAATAGTGGAGAGAAAATAAGGCGAGAATAAAAAGAACAAGAAAAGAGCAAGAGCGAGAGGGAAAGAGGGGAAGGGAGAAATGGCGAGAGAGAGAGAGAGAGAGAGAGAGAGAGGTGGAAAGGGAACTAGCATCAAGCACTATCAAATATACTCAAAGAGGTTACAGCCGACTACTCGATAAGGTCAACACAAATGGATGCACAGTACAACACTATAGAAGACTGGAACTTAACCACTGAATTAAAAAAAAAAAAATCAAAACTAGAATACTAAGACATGCATAGTAAACCGAAAGAATTGTGGGAAAAAAAAATATATAAATAAGAGGAAGTAATAACAAATTAACTTCAGACGTAACAAACGTACAAAATAACAAAATCTTTGACAGTATAAAAAAAAAAATAACTTTCCGTAATACCTGAAAATAATGTAAATGTTTTTGTTACAAGTGAGGATGAAATTAAGCAATTCAATCTGCAGCATGAAGTCATTTATGCACAGATGAGAAAAAATTTACATAAAAACCTTCCAGAAAACGAAATTAATACCGGTAGATAAAATGGAAGCACAACAACAATACGAAAAATCACTGTTCCGGAAATTGCTTTCATAATTTATATAAACACCAGAAACAACACACCGCGTACCAGCGGAGAAAAAAAGTAAATTTTACCTAAGCTGCCATCGGGTGTAATAACAATGACAGCAGACATGTTTAACCAGACCTTATCAATTGAATATTTCCCGGATGTTAAAAATGGCTCAGCTAAGAACGATTCCCAAACCTAACAAATCTTCGCTATATGGTCACAGTTGTAGAATAGTCTCCTTTGGAAAAAGCCATTTGAGATGGGTTGAGAGCATACTTGGAAAACAACAACAGAATAAAGCCACCCCAGTATGGATTTAAAAACAACAGTGGTACATGAACTGCACTCGCCATCATCTATGAAGAAGTACTGCAGACATTAAGAGAGAGCAAAGTTATATCATACCTCATGACGTGCAGAAAGGTTTTAGTCGTCAAGTTTGGCACACAGCCTTGAAATATAATATTTTACAACCAAACTTGTCAGAATACCTACAGGGCTTTCTCCGTAGCTTTATAACACACAGAAAGGCACACGTTAATATAAATAACACATTAGGACAGGACTTCAGTCCAAACAGAGGAGTAGCACAAGGCAGTGATTTGGCTCCACTATTGTACAGCATTTATCCTAATGATATATCTATGCCAGCATACGGTATAATAACCTAAACCTGTAATATGCTGATGACATTACACAAATATTTACTCGTCATGGGAAGTCAAGGCATATGTTGAAGAGATGTGTACTGAGGAAATATAAAATATATAAATAAGTTCGAAAGGAAATGGAAAATATAAGCAAACTAAGCCAAATTTACTATCATTCCTATAGCTGCACGAAAAACTGGTGATATCATAAGTGAAGGTGAATTAGTGCCATACGATTTTAAAGGTAAAGTCCCGGGGTTAACAATCGGAAAGAGGTACCCAGCAACAAAAACTGGCTGGGAGAGATAAAGAAGCCCAGGCAGAGCTACAAAACCCTATTTCACTACCAGAAAAAAATAAAGTGCAGTTAAGTAAAGCCCTGATAGTACCTGCCACAGAGTATCCATCTTTCCTTTAACAGTAGTTAGCAAAACCTGTATTAAAAAACTCCAGTCTGTGCAAAATGCAGCGTTACGATATGTCTTCAACGAGAGATACCCCTACAGACATATCACCATGTTGTACAACTACTTCACACAACCAAAGTAACACCTATGAATGTAAAGTTACATAAAACAAGTAAGGGAGAAATTGGAACAGTTAAATGGCCCATACTACGAAGACTAGAGACAATTTACCAGAAAATAATCTTGGCTGGTTCTCATCAGTGCAAGAGATAGCGCTAGACGAAATGAATGGATCTTGAATTTGGCTCTCTTTTGTATTGTTTTTACTTTTTCTTGGAAGGCCCTGGCCTTTGGTTCCTTCTTCCTTGCATAAAAAAAAAAATAGTATAGGAGAAACAGCTGAATGTTGTCAACCCCTGCCACACTGATTCATTGTAAGGTAGTTTACCTTCCCTGAGTCATTGTTTTATAACCAATGTAAAGTGTACCTCATATGAAGCTTGCACCTTAGCCTGTGCAGCCCTTCATTGTGCCTCACATAAGGTTTGCAGCTCGCCAAGGATTAGGTGTATGTATGAGGGCACATGGTGACAGTGCGTGTGGCAAAGGAACTGTGTGGGTTCTTTGATTTGGATGCCTGAATTGAAACAGAAGTGTCATTATATCCACGGAAGGTCACCGTATCTATGGCTAGTGTTGTAAAACAAGTACAAGGAAGAGCAATGGATACTGGGGTGACTAGTGAGAGAGGGTAGAGTTTGGAAATTGCCTCTCATGTTATCAGTTGATGATTCTGCTTTATTAAGTGAACATGTATGGGAACTGCAAGTTTTGCTGAGTTAAGAAGTGTGAGTAAGCAACGGAATTTAAAAGTGAATTCAACAAAGGGTAAAACTATGGTTCTGAGGGGAAAAAAGTCAGAGAATGCAAAGTGATGCTGAATGATCAGGAAATTGAGAGAGGATACTGAGGACAATAATTTGGATTAGGGAAGTGAGCATGGAGGTAACGAAGTTGGTGAATGACAATTTTGTGATCCGACCTCTAACGTATGGACGTTAAGTTTGGATTTTGTCGGAAGGACACAGGTCAAGAGTGAAAGAGCAGAACTGAGTTGCTTGAAAAGAGCATGTGCAGCTACGTGGAAAGAGAAGCAGTGAAGGGGAGAGGTAGGGTTGAAGTACATGTGCTGAAGAGCATTAACACTGTCCTGAGATGGTTTAATAATTTAGAAAGAATGGAAAAATAAGACACTGATTAGGAGAGTGTCTTTGAGGGAGATTGAGGTGTTGAAGGGTAGGGGAAGGCTGAGGATGAGGTGAAGGGATGAGGTAGGGAGACAGATGAATGAGGGTGGTAGGAGTCAGAATGAGGGCAGCTAAGGCGGAGGCTATTTATTAATGGCCACTCCCTCCACGATTAGGTTGTCTAGCTATTGAGGCAGCCTATTGAATTCTCAGTTATGCCTTAGATATCGAAGGTCTGGTACGCTGCGTGTGTGTTCAGACCTACATCGCTGTTTTATTTATTTATTTAAATTTTTTCATTATTTTACAAATTTGGTTGCTTCTCTACGAAATGTCAAACCCAGGTTCGTGGTATTCAAATAACTACGATTATGTAAGCCGAACTTTAAAGACTGATTCTCCCCCACACCCAACTTCACTGAAACTATCACAGCTTATAGCACAGTTTGCTCTGCATGCTGAAATTCATAATAACTGATATACAAATAACTGTGAAAATGTAAGTTTTGAATATCACAAAACTGAAGCCTGATTCTCAATTGTTTTCACTTCACATCAAGAAAACTTATTTTTCATGATAACTGCTTGCTCTATTGTTGTTTTGATCACAAAGAAGTGACAGGAGTTCTGTACATTTCTGCATATGTAAAGTTAAATACCTAAATGATTTATTTATTTCGGGGGTGAACTTAAAAACATTCCTAGATCTAAATACATAACTTTCTAGAAATATAAAATCATATTCAGAACACCAACTACAAAGGTCGTATCACTGGTATTTAGAGTCATAGCCACTATGTAATCAGCATATAATTTTGTATCAGCAGCATAGTTACGAAGAACGCAGACTTTCTAACAGTTTTTGCTGCTCCGTGTTCTGTAAGCTTCCTTTCATAGAGCGCATAAAAAAAAAAATGGAATTTCATTCAAATTCGGCCATAGATTTAATAAAAAATGTGTGCTATGAACTACGACAGCCTTGCTTGGAGCTCCTTTATTTCCTTATTCATTTTATTTTCATTTTAACTCTCCTTCATTAATACTGTCCTTTATTACTAATACTAATTCTCCGTCACAGCTATGATGCGTGTGTCAAGAGAATTGTTCATGTACGCTTCTGGAGTGTACACATGTGCACACGAAGTTAAGGGGCTGGAGCACCTACATACAGTTCGACTGGTTGGTTGGGGTGAGGAGGTGCAGAAGTGGGGCCAACCCTCGACCAAGTACTGGGTTAGTATTCTGGTTTATTCATCTGTATATGCTTTTGGCTCTCCCTTTGTCTCTCCGTTTCAGCTCTTATCTGTCTCTGTCTGAACCTGCTTGTGTTTCTGTATATATCTTTATCAGTATATTTCTGTTTTTTTCTTATGGAGGTGGACACAGGCTCAATCATGGACGCGAGGAGAGGCCTTATGCTGCATGCAGACAATGAATCAGTAGTAACTCCGTCACCGTGTTTGGTGTCTGAGAAGAGTGATTGCACTAGAGATGTAATGATGTAAAAGGTAGAGTGCAAGGTATTACCAATTATAATGCTTTGAATACAAGAGATATCGTGTGGCCCAGCCGCTGAAAGATACTGGTGTAGGAGATGTAGCTGTTTTTGTTGATGAATTTAACTACTTAGGTGAAACAGTTAATGTGGGAGATGGTGCTGATGCTATCTACAGTACCTTACCAGAAACAGAAGTAGACGGAAGAAGTTTACACGCTATTGCTTCTACCGTCAGTGAAAGGACTTTCTCTTTGTATGAAAAGAAGACATTTTGCTTCATGTTTGGGAAGTGTGTCGCTGTGCGGTAGTGAAGTATGGGCAGTAAACGAGGATGTCTTCAAATCTGAAAACAATGCAATAAGCACGATGCAATGGATGTGTACTGACAAACTGATGCACAGACCAACATGTGCAGTCTTAAGAGCACACTTGGCAGCGAGAGTAGATAGAATAGTTAATACAGTTAGACAGGCTGAAGTAGTCTGGATATGAAGAGAATACTTGAGAGGAAGTGAGGAAATCGTTGCATATACTTGAACGTGGACGTGATAGCCACTCCATGCAGACCAAGAACATGGATCGAGGTCTTTGGAAGGGACCTCATAGTTTGAGGAGGACCGGAATGTTGCAGAGGACCGTGGCGTTAGAGCGCTGCCTGATAAAAAAAAAAAAAAAAAAAAGTTGCCCTGGACGAAAATGCAACGATGCCAAACAAAAGCTGTAAATTTTTTTTTGCTAATATAAAACAGTGGTTCCGTATTCTCATCGGCTAGAGAGGCTCCCTAGCACCTCCATCTTACCTTTTAACTTCTGTATGTGGCACGATAGCATTCTCCGTTAATAATGCAAACTGAATTGGTAATAGCAATACTGGAATATCATACAAGACAATATCGGTGCTCCGTGTGCAGAAATACAGTAAACTGGAAGTGGCAGATATTAAGGAGCTTTCCAACTTCCTTTGCCTTTTCATTACTCAGACCTCCTACTTTGTGATTCTTGATATAGCCGGATATTTTTAATTGGACTAAGAGGCCTTTTATATTGAAAGGGTGTAAAAATCTTCATTAATGGTTTCACTAAGATGTAATTTTTTTACTTACTTTCTATCACTTGAAAGCACCTTTAGATTATGACATGCTGCTCGTAAAAATAAATATGAACTAACAGATAAACCAGTCTCCTGCCACCCCTTCTGAGCATCAGCCCCGACCCATCTTTTCCTCCCAGGGACCAGTTCCTCCACTGATAGGTTTTCCTCTATGGAACTACTTTCCCCATTAACCCCTAAAGCCCAGCTGACAACACCGGACATCGAATATGAAGTGTTTGGGAACGCTCCATTGATAGACATGGCCATTTATTTCCCCTCCTCAGTTTGAAATGACTTCCTATTTCATTTGTCAACACATCGACACGCAGGTGTAGAGTAGGTGGGTGGATGGCACACACAGTCAACTGCACGCCATGGAATTGTGTTTGGGTTCCACTTCACCAGATTCTTGCGCTGACACGGCCACCCCCTTCACCCCTGCCAAACCATTCACTCGTGCAAGGAAAGAATTGAGTGAAAATGTCAAAAGGATGGAAATGGAGGAGGCTGAGATTTTCCCAGATGGAAGGGTGCAAGGAATAAATGTGCTGGGAGAGTTGAATGATTCTTTGATCACGATGGAGGAAGTGCAAGAGGCAGCAAAGCAGATGAAAACAGGGAAAGCTAAAGGTATGGATGGGTGTGCTGTGGAATGCCTGAAAGGTGGTGGAGCACCTATTGTTGACTGGTTAGTAAGATTGTTGAATGTGTGCTTTGTGCAAGGTATGGTGCCAATTGACTGGGCAAGTGCTTGTGTGGTCCCGTTGTATAAAGGTAAGGGTGATAAGTATGAATGTACTAGCTTTAGAGGTATAAGTCTGTTGGGTGTTGTTGGTAAGGTGTATGGTAGAGTGTTAATTAAGAGAGTTAGAGAGGGTACAGAGGGAGTGATTGGTGATGAGCAGTGTGGCTTTAGGAGAGGTAGGGGATGTGTGGATCAGGTGTTTGCTGTGAGACAGGTGTGTGAAAAGTATTTAGCAAAAGGTAAGGATGTGTTTTGGGCATTCATGGATTTAGAGAAAGCATATGATAGAATTGACAGGGAGGCTTTGTGGACTGTTTTAAGATTGTATGGACTTGCTGGCAGGTTCCTAAAAGAAGTAAAAGGTTTTTATGTAAATAGTAGAGCGCGTGTAAAAGTGGGAAATACTGTGAAAGCTTGGTTTCCCGTGAGAGTGGGGCTGCAGCAAGGATGTGTCATGTCGCCTAGGTTGTTTAATGTTTAAATGGATGGTGTTGTCAGGGAGGTGAATGCAAGAATGTTAGGTGGAAGACTGAGTTTGGTGAATGATGGTAGAGAGTGGAATCTGAAGCAGCTGCTGTTTGTGGATGATACTGCACTGGTGGCTGATTCAGAGGAGAGATTGAGTCAGTTGGTAGAGGAGTTTGGAAGGGTGTGTGAAAGGAGGAAATTGAAAGTAAACGAGAATAAGAGTAAAGTGATGAAGTGTACGAGGTTGGTAGATGGTAGGAGGATGAATATAGTTTTGAATGGTGAGTTGCTTGAGGAGGTAGAATGTTTTAAGTATTTATGGTCATATGTTGCCGTGGATGGAAGAATAGATGCAGAAGTGATGTTTACAACAAATGAAGTAGGAAAGGTGCTGGGAGGAATGAAAAAAGTGTTTAGATGTTGTTCGCTTAGAATGGATGTAAAGAGTAGGCTGTATGAGGGTATCGTGGTACCGACTGCGTTATACGGGGGTGAAACATGGAATGTGGGTGTAGCAGAGAGGAAAAGTTTGAATGTAATGGAGATGAGTTGTCTGAGGAGTATGCATGGAGTGACGTGTATGGATCAAGATAGAAATGATGAATTGCGAAGAAGAAAAGGAGTTATGCAAGAGATGGCTGATCTGGCTGATCGAGTTGAGCAGAGAGTGTTGCGGTGGTTTGGGCGTATGGAGAGAATGGATGAAGAGCAACCAGTGAAAAAGATAACTGGATCTGAGATGAGAGGTGTAAGGTTGAGAGGGAGATCTCGAATAGGATGGATGGACAATGTGAAGAGAGCGTTAGATGCGAGAGGGATGTCTGTAGAGCAAGGAAGAGTGGCTGTGCGTGATAAGGATGAATGGAGAGAAACAGTGGTGACGCGGCCCCAACAGGATGTTCTCCTGCATCTGGTCTGATCAGCTGGTTGGGTTAGGTGTAGGGAATGGGATGGGTCCATTATGATATGGCAGGGGTAAACCAGCCCTGCTGTCGGGCCCTGCAGCAGATGTCGCTGGATTACACTGCTCCGTTGACCCTCGTGAGGTGAGGAGATGTCCCTTCTCCCAATGAAGACTAAGGTACGAGTATATGTGTGTGTGGGGGGGGGATGAGTAAATTGGTGAGTGTGTCGTCCTCTCTCGGCTACAACCCTAGAAAGAAAAAGCCTAAGTATACAGTATAGATAGGCTTCTAGAAATTTCTCTGACTGCCTCCCTGGTCAGATTCCGCCAGTCTGTCCTGGGCATGTTAAAATCCCCTACGATAATTACTGAGCTGGATGCTGCTGCTTTCTTAACCTCCTCTGTCCTGCCTAAAACTATATTTTTAGTTCTTACTACAGCAACAAACATCGAGTCCTCTGGGGTTTTGCTGACTAAATCATCAGCACTCCCAGCCACGTCCTGTATCATACACCCAGGAAAACAAAAACGGTTTCTCCTCGAACGTTTAGTACAAGACTCCTTCTCGTGTTGCCTGATCAATGAATTCCTGACAAGTAGTTAAGCTCATCGTGCACTTGGTCCTCTAGTACCGCAAACAAATTCCTAATTGCCACATTCCTACCAGTACTGCACCTTCGCTTGGCTGACTGGAAACCATCTCTATCATCTGGGTTGGTGTCAACTTTAACTAGCCTAGTTTCTAAGTTATCTGCCTTGCCTAACACTTCTGCTTCCACTTCCTCTACACGCACTGCCTCAGCTCTCACTATTCAACCCTCATTCTCCCAATCTTTCAACACTTCACTTAGCACATCGATTGTCTCACTGTTTTTCCTAATTTCTAAACTAATCCTACTGGCTAACACACAAAACAGACAACTCATACACTCACCTTCCTCTTTCACCATAAAGTCTTACAAACTCTAAAACACATACAGCGGGAGAATCGCTGGGAAACGCCTTTTCACGGGTCTTGAGAGAAGGAGAGAGAGAGAGAGAGAGAGAGAGAGAGAGAGAGAGAGAGAGGGGGGGGGCACCGCTCACTATGTAGACAAATGCTTCGCGGCTCAGTAGAAGCCCATATGAACACCATTTCTGGACTGCGGTTCACTTTGCTTGCAACCAAAGATTGATGTTTCGACGCAGGAAAGTCCACGGAAGATTCCCAACACATTCCTCTCCATGGAAAACCAGTGGGTCCCATTAGGGGTCATAACGCCCCTCTGGAAAATTTCACTCGGCATGAAATTTAAACAGTCCCATTTGTGACCCAGTTGCGACCATCCTGCCAAGTTTAACAGAAATTCTTTTTCCAGCTTACACACACACACACACACAGAATAACAGTTTAATAGATGAGTCCCTTGGGAAGATCTCATTCACCTCCTACATTAACATTTTTTAATTACAGCTCGTGGCCAACTCGTGGGGCGAAGACTGGGGTGAGAAGGGGTACTTCAGGATCCGTCGGGGCACCAACGAGTGTGGCATCGAGTCCTACATCATTGCCGTCAGACCCCGCAGCGCTGGTTTCCGCTATGGCTACTGAATGAACCTATCGCCACAGTTCCCGTCACCTCTTGATTCACAAACAGTGGATCATTTCCCTGTCTTTACTTCATTCGTATGATTTTTTCCCCCTGCTACCTTCTGACTGTTTTTATTTTGTTTGGAAGTGATTTTTCTAAATAGAACGGTTATATACAGTCTTCATTAACCCGCTCGGTAGGATAAATCTTTCCAAAGTAGAGAGCGACTGTTTGGAGGCTGCAAGAATGAAACTATACAAAGACGCCACCGTACTGAAGAGGATAATACGCTCAGCACTGCATATACTCACACGGCGTTTCATTCCTGTTTAAGTAAGCGTTTCTCTTAGGTTTGAGAACGACAGAGTATCACTGTCTTATTTTTATTCATACGTTTCTTTAATGTTTCATTCAAATGTTTACTCAAAAATTTGGCACTATTTTCCTTGCTAGTCTTCTAAGTACTAACCGTATATCAAGTTTAACTGCCGACTCATAGAGGGGTAGCAAGTAACTTTTCGATTTCTGGTCCTTCTGCATGCTCGTGATTATTTGAGCCAGAGCTCAAAAGGGCAAGGAAAAGAAATGGCGAATCTTCCCATGTCTCTTGTTCGCTGTACAAGAACGAGCTGTGAAAGGGAAACGATCGTGTGTTTGTGAATCTTGGTCCTGATCCTTTGATTTCTGTATTTCCACCCCTTTGATGCATAGGGTTTCTCTCAGCTGAGTGTGTAGTCAGAAGCTAAGAAGAATAAAATTCCGAGTTCTCCCGTCACTACAAGTGTTAGTGGGATTATCAGTAACCCTTTAGGTCCGAGTTTTTTTTTCTGAATAAAATTATCTGGAGCTGGTAAGAATAATTAGTTAAGTTAGAAATGAATTCTTAAAATTTTTATAATTTTCAAGAATAGTTCCTGCAGCAGTATTAGAGCTGTAGTCTAAACACCCCTACAGTGTTCTTCTCAAAATACTTTCATCTGCGTTAACTCATAAGGCTGTATTAAAATTCTCACAA
>JAGKTI010020026.1:0-16607 GCA_018397915.1 Birgus latro | reverse complement strand
ATATAGATTGGAGCAGATGGGGGACGTGGAAGGTGTGTGCAAGGTATTCATAGAAGAAATCTGTGCAGCATGTGAGGTGGTGTGTGGGGCGAAGAGAAGACGAAAGGGGGTTCAGGGAACAGCATGGTGGACTGAAGAGGTGAGAGAGGCTGTGGCACAAAAGAAAAAAGTGTATAATGAGTGGATGAGGAACAGGGGCGTCGAAGAAGCTGAGAGGCGGACGAGAGAGTTATATGTAGTGAGGAGGAGAGAGGTAAGAAGAGAGTGGATGAGGAATTTGGAAGGAATTTGAGTGCAAAGTGGAGGGAATGTAAGAAAATGTTCCGGAAGGAGGTAAAGAGAGCTAGACAGGGAGCCAACGAAGTCAGTGGGGGTGTGAAAGATAAAAATGGTAGATTACTAGTGGAGAAGGGAGAAAAAGTAAACAGATGGAGAGAACACTTCAATGAACTGTTGAACATAGAGAATGAAAGTAATGCAAGTATAAAAGGCTGGGGAATGGCAGGGAGAAGGAGGGTTGTGAGAAGAGAGGAAGAAATCACCAGGATGGAAGTGGTGGAAGCAATGAAGAAAGTTAAAATGGGGAAAGCCCCAGGAATTGATAGAGTGTGTGGTGAAATGCTGAAGCATGGGGGAAAGATAGTAATAGAATGGATGTGGAAGGTGTGCAGATTGGCTTGGGAGGAGGGTAGAGTCCCGGAGGATTGGAAGTCAGGTATAATTATTCCTCTGTACAAAGGAAAAGGGGAAAAAGCAGTGTGTGGTAATCACAGGGGCATTTGCCTTCTCAGTGTAATAGGAAAAGTATATGGTAGGATACTTATTGGCAGAGTTAGGGAAATTACAGAGAAATTAGTTGAAGAACACGAGGTTTTAGGAAGAGAAGAGGTTGTGTAGACCAGATATTCATTCTTAGATCCTTAGTGGAAAAGATTCTAGAAAAGGGCAAGAAGTTGTATGCAGCCTTCATGGATCTGGAGAAAGCATATGACAGGGTGGATAGACAAGGATTGTGGAAAGTATTAAGAATATATGGAATGGATGGGAAGTTGTTGAAGGCAGTGAAGAGTATGTATGAGGGTGCTAAGGCTGCAGTGTGTGTGGATGGCAAACTGAGTGAATCTTTCCATTTGAAGGTTGGATTGAAACAAGGATGTGTCATGTCTCCATGGTTGTTCAATCTGTACATGGATGGGGTTATAAGAGAGATACAAGGTCAAGCAGTGGATTCTGGAGCAGCCCTAGTGAGAGAGGGCAGTGTGTGGAAACTCCCTGTACTGCTGTTTGCAGATGATACTGTGTTGTTGAGCGAAGATGAAGGGGAGCTGCAAGGCTTGGTAGATGAGTTTGGGAGAGTAAGAAACGGAATCTAAAGGTGAATGTAGGGAAGAGTAAAGTGATGGTCTTTGAGAGAAGTGAAGCCAGTGAATGTACAGTGAGATTGGATGGGAAGGATATGGAGAATGTGAGTGAATTTAAGTACTTGGGCAGTGTGTAAGGATGTAAGTCTGGAGGGTGAAGTGCTCGAAAGAGTGCAGCAGGGAAGGAAGGTTGCTGGTTCTTTGAAAGCAGTGATAAGAAACAGGGAGGTGAGCATGGAAGTGAGAAAGTTGTTACATGACAGTATTGTGATACCAACTCTAACATATGGAAGTGAAGCTTGGACCCTGTTGGAAGGACAGAAGTCAAGAGAGAGCAGTGGAAATTAGTTATCTGAGAGGAGCATGTGGAGTCACATGGAGAGACAGACTAACAAATGAGGAAGTGAAGGAGCATTGTGGTGTGGTTGAGGATGTGATGGGAAGCATTAGAAAAACACATTAAGGTGGTTTGGGCATGTGAAGAGGATGGAAAGTGAAAGACTGATGAGGAGAGTGTATGTGAGTGAGGTGGAGGGGGCGAGAGGGAGGGGGAGGCCGAGGATGAGATGGAGGGATGGAGTGGAGAGGTATATGAGAGAGGGGGGTGCGAGTTGGAAGCGCGGTAGTGAAATGGCAGGGGACAGAGTGACATGGAGGCGATTTGTTTGTGGCCACCCCGTGTGGGATTGAGGCATCTGGCAATAGATAGATAGATAGAATTATGAAAATCTTACAGGGTAAATATTTCATTCATTCATTATCCAATCCTATGTCGCCCCACAGAGGAGCATAGGAGCCCGGGGCTAGGCAAGTTGGTCCTGACATTTAAGATGAGAGTGACCAGCCTCACTCATCCCTGAATGGCATTACTTGAGCAATAAACCCCAATCACCCCGTGGATATAAACCTTCACTCGGTCAATCCGACTAAGAGCACCTCAATTACCCACTGAACCACCATGTGCCATAAAGCATTGATAAAAACTGTGACTTCAGTAGTCTATATCATGTGTTAACATTCAGGCTGTTCAAGGAAAAATGCTTTGAAAATACAAAGGAATTTCTTAACAAATGGTGGAAAATAAGTGGGACGAAAATAAAGATCAGCAACCAGAACAGCAGCTAAAACGACATAAAGAGGGGCTGTAGAAAGCTATCCCAATCGCATCATCAATCGATAAATCATGTGTTTACATGCGGGCTGTTCAAGGGAAAATGCTTTGAAAATACAGAGGAATTTCTAAATAAATGTTGGAAAATAAGAGAAAATAAAATAAAGAAGCTCAGCAACCAGAACAGTAACAAAAACAATATAAGGAGGGGCTGCTGAAAAAGCATTCCCAATCACGAGTCACAATCCCCATCAAAACATCAGCAATTCTCTGTCACAACAATTAGCACCTTGGATGACTGTGTCATTCATACATTATGCATAAAAGATGTTTATTTAATTGTCCCAGGACCATCTGATGGTGGAATTATATGCAATGCTGCTGCTTCTTCTCTAACGAGTCTGAATATGAGTTGGAGATCGCGTTCGCCAGTGACCTTGACTGGGTACAAGCGAGACGGGCACTGGTTTTAGGCTTAGGTTAGCTTCTTTTACAGCTGTTAGGCCATTTAGATTGGCTTTAAATTTTTTCTGGATTCATTTGGGTGGGTTTTGGACTTGGCTGGGGAGGAAACTCAAGGCTTGAAAATGCATTCCCATACTTTACATGTTAAATCCACCCCGAGATATGATACCCTGCCTAGCGATGGGTTTTTACTTAACCAACTGCATCATTAAACAGGGGTATACCTGTATAAGAGAAAGAAAAAAAGTTAAATTCTTATTAATCTCATAAGCAAATAACTGTGCAGTACACTATAATGATTGTAGAACGAGGGTGTGCTGTATTTCTTATACAGTACTAACTGGGAAACACATGGTACTGGTATACAGTTCCATGTTTTCTGTGGGTTCCTCTTATCAACAGCAACAATCTTCTCCTTTACCATTTCCTTAGTTTGATGAAGTTAGATTAATGCTTAAAACTGCCAACTTCACTGTCTCACTTTTCTTCCATGCAGCCTGATTGGGACAGGTGAGGTTAAAATAATGCTTTGGGGGGTCTGTGGAGTAAAGGCACCCAGTTAGGTTGTTAGATGTGGTTTGGTTTGGATAAAACATGGATTTTTTTTTATTTGTTATGCAACTTGTAATATTAATCATTTTCGAATGAAAATGCTTCTTTTCTCTACAACGCTGGGTGGCAACCATACAACCAAATTATGGCACCTGGTGGTTTAGTGGGTAATTACGACACTCCAATCGGATTGAGCCAGTGAAGGTTTATATCCTAGGGATGGTTGGGGTTTATTGCTCTCGTAATGCCACTCGGGGATGAGTGAGGCTGGTCACTCTCATCTTAAATGTCAGGACCAACTTGACTAGCCCCGGGCTCCTACGCTCCTCTGTGGGGCGACATAGGATTGGATGATGGATGGAGTTCTCAAGTTCAATAGAAGGATGGAGGAGGCAGGAAAAACATGGAAACGAGGCAATTCCGAAAGAAATGAGTCAAAATCAAACGTCAAATGAACCACAAGAATAATCAGAAAACCCTTCGGTATTATTTTCCATGTTGCCAATATGCAGTTTAGTAGAATTACCACCATAAACGTATAGTATATTACCTAAGAATGCTAGTGAACCCCCATAACCCCATTTGGAAATTGATATTTACAGAGATAATGAATTTAATTTAAATTTCCCCCCAAACCATACCTTGGATCTTCACTCAGCCAGCCCATGTAAAAAATATGCATGCGTTCATATGTGTGTTTTGCCTTCCATCAACTCATAGGTATACTTTAGGTCACATGATGGTATTCTACCAATAAATTTAAAGTGCGGTCTTTGATTCCTTCTGGGTGGAAAATTCAAATCTGTCTCGCTATGGCTTCAGAAGAAGTACGACATGATCTGTGCACAGACGTGATGTTGATTACTTACGGGTTATTAAACATTTCCACTCGGACCCAGAGGAAGCCGTTGACTTTTTTAGAACACACAGTGTATTACCTTAAGTTAATTGCCCAAATTGTCAGGAACCATGCAAATTTAGAAAAGACAAACATCAGTGGTACTGTGGTCGGTACAAAAAAATACAGAAGACGACAACGACCCACACAACCCTCGTCCTGGACCATCGTTTCTCTAGCATAAGCATTCCGCTGCAGCAGGTTAGGTTAGGTTAGGTTTGGTCTGTTAGGTTTGGTTAGGTTAGGTTCAATCTGTTTGGTTACATTAACCAGCTGTGCAAAATATTTTTCTGGTGGTTTCTGATGCGATTTGAATTATTTTTGCCATACTTTTTTCTGAAAATGCCCGATTTCCCCTCCTTATCCAGCCAAAGTTCATGATTGAAGAAGAGGAGAAATGGGGCATTTCCAACAAAAATGAAGCTCAAAATCACTCAAATCACATAAAAAACGTACCAAAAAAATATTCTGCGCTACCTGGGGGTTGTATTGGCAACTTGTAAAAATTTACCAACACTTCTTGTATCAACAAAATTGTGTCTGCCTGAAAGTAAAAATTTATATCTATTGCCAAACGTCATAATCCCATATTCTGGAATTAAAATTCTACAATAATGGTGTCACGAAGTTATGGTGGATGACAAGCACTACAGAATGTTGGATACAAAAGAAAAATATCAAAAAAGAGCAGAAAAAGAAACTCCTTACCCACCTCAACAAGAAGAAATCCACAGACAAAGCCATGCCTTAAACAGGTGGCAATGAAATCCTTCACTACACTGCACGGCCCATCTTGGTGAACGGTTTTGAGTATCAGCCAGAGGCCTTCGTATGAGGGACATCCCTGGTTCACTGAGATGTGGCTTTTGAATCGGCACTTACTCAAAACATCCTGCCAAAAAGGAGAAAAAGGATTATGTTTTTGTCTTAGAGTATTGGTGTTAGCCTAGTATTCCAAAGTTCCCACCAACCTCAGGCCCTCAATGGGTATCTATTTCTTACACATTTATCTGATGCCTAGTTTTACTCTTACCACAGCAAGATTTCTCTGATGCAGTGCGCCCAAATGAATGTGTCAATCTCGTACTATCTATTTCAAACAACTGATGTCAGCCTACGGGGCCCCGATACACTAAGGATTGGAGGGATACATTTTACTTCCTGCCATTCAGACCATTCTCTGAGTCACATAAACACAATACATGACCTACCTTAATGCAATGGTGTCTGCGTCTTCCACAATACGAAAAAGCAACCATACACCACTCACTCACGTGAAATTCACCGACATTATAACACATGCGGCCCTTATTTCTTATTGTTTATTTAAAGAATCTATACTCCCACATCCACTGAAAAGACGATCACACTTGTGTCTAAAAAAGGATCGGAATCTCTTTTCTAATCCCTCTGTTATACATAGGAATTTTAGTTATTCCTTCGCAAGTTGTCTGACTACGTACAAAACTTTCAAAACCAATGTTGGAATTTGTTTTACAATAAAGGGTTAAGCCGATTAGGAAATTTTTCCACTTCATCTCTTGTTTGGCCGCTTTGAACACCCTCCTCTCCAGAATGTAAATATTTCACACACATCAGTCGGCGTTCATCGATCGCCCACTTATGGTTAATAGACAATTTCATTAATGCTAATGTCTCCTATGAAGCCTAACATTAAAGGATCAAGTCTTGTTTCGAAGGCTTTGACAATTTTTAACAAGGAAATCATTTCACGTCTATACTATCCCATGGGTACAAATGAATGAGCAAACTTACACACCCGAAGGACACTAACAACAGCGAGAAACGCACTTTTTCACAAGATGTTGCTTATTCCCCCCACATACTGGAACTGATATGCAGTTACAAAATCCTTCAACAATGTTAGCTACTACAGGGGCACATGATGTATGTACTTCCCTTCCTGATGCATCATTCAAAGATAATAATCATCTTCACAGTAACACTTCACGATCATCTATGGGCAGAGAAAACATATCAGACTATTATTTCCGTATATTATTAAGGACAACATTGATCAATTACTCTTCCCTCAGGGACTTTATGAGCAACGCACCGCGACCAGTTCTCGGATTTGGGCCGCATCCAGCTGAAGCGCCGTAGCCTATTAGACCACCAAGAGTTCAACTGGTTATGTGATTACCTGAAAATATTCTAATTAAGCTTTGTGCCCCCATTCTCAGGCCACACCACTTCGTTTACTCCGGCTCTGACTAGATTATACTAACCACGAAGTGCTATGGAAAGGATTTAGTGTCGTAGCAGTCTTTTCTGCTACAGAGCTATGTGAAATAATCTGCAAAAGAACAATACTCATGGCCGAGTTAAGGATGTGAAATATCCTAGCAAAATTACATTACCCTTCACACTGGGATACAGCTCTGGTAGTCTAACTGGATGTGGCCTATAAGAGATTACACCCAGGGGGTATTTGCAGAGACGGCCTTGGTAGCTGGGACTTCCCACGTAACATCACTCATGGAAAAACAACAGGTCACTTTTACTTTAAATGCCCGGACTAAGCAGCCTAGTCCCAGGCCCATACCATTCCGATAGGACAATAAAGGACCTGACAATAAAACAGATACAATATACAGCTCTGTCTATAAAGTGTTATATCCCACATCCATCAAGGGGTGGCCGTGACAAAATGACCTTCCCTTCAGGCATGTCTGTCCCTACCTAGCAACATCCCCTCCTTCCAACACCCTACCATCCCTCACATTAACCACTACCTTGTCCTACCTTCTTTCCTCCTATTCTTCTCTCTACCTATCTATCTATAGCCAGACGCCATCACAGGGCAGTATTTATACAGGATAATCGTGTCGCCACAGGTTAATTCTGATTACAAATTGTTTACTTTGTTAACATTCACTGATTTGTGAAGTGTCTTGTAGCTGTATGAGTGAAGACATACTCTATTTTTACTCGACTTGGCCTAAAATTCCATCTCTCCATCCTGAAGGCTTAGTTGTAACAATAGATGAACACAAAAATACGAAACTAATCACGATGAAGTACAGTACTATGAAAAAGATATAGGACCGTAGCATTTTTTGTCTGATACCGAGCTACGTGAAGTAAGTGGCAACAGGTCGAAAATCTGGGCCAAACTGTAGTAAAAGCAGCGTAGAAGTCTTCAACACAATTTGACTTATAAATATGGTTTCTGGAGGCTTCTCTGTCCTTACCCAACAACAACCTCTCCTCCTAGTACACCCCACTGCATCTTGTCCTTCCAGCTGGCTCTCTCCCTGTCTCATCTTTCATGCAACCATTACTCAATCAATCAGTCAATCATCGTCATCATCCAGACCTCTTTTCCCAACCCAAGGTACGGTGAGACAGGATCCAGAGAGGGCCAGATAAAAAACCCGATAGAATGAGTTTCACACCATTCTCATAAACCCTCCCATACTCTGTTTGCTTTAACCTGATATAAAACTGCCACCTCTCTATCATACATGCTGAGTTATGAACAGATCAATGCTATAGCTATGGAAAGGATGTAGAGCCACCAAGCTGTAAAAACACATTAACACTACACTATCATGCATGTTATGAAGAACTGCAAAAGTAAAAATGTAGAACAAAGTATTACCTTATTCTGCCACAATGATATGGGATATAAAGTGAAAAATTATGGAAACTGCCATGGGAGAGTGACTGAAATATAACCTACTGCTTAGATGCCACAGGCCAGATAAGACAATACATACTGAGATACCTGTTTTCTCCATCCATCCAATCCTATGTCGCTCCACAGAGGAGCGTAGGAGCCCGGGGCTAGGCAAGTTGGTCCTGACATTTAAGATGAGAGTGACCACCCTCACTCATCCCTGAGTGGCATTACATGAGCAATAAACCCCAACCACTCCTTGGATACAAACCTTCACTGGTTCAATCCGACTGGAGTGCTGTAATTACCCACTAAACCACCAGGCACCAAAATTTGGTTAGGTTACTACCCAGAATAGTAAATGGTTTCCTGGTGTACAGGAAACCATCTGGCTTGTCACTCAGTGTACAGTCACCCACAGGCAGAAGGATGAGGAAAGAATGAAGGAAAGAAAGACAGAAGAGGGAGTCTAAAGTCACCCGTAGGCAGAAGGACAAGGAAAGAAAGACAGGAGAGGATTGACGGAAAGAAGGATGGGGGAGAGGAAAGGGCAAAGACCTGAGAGCAGCACTACATCGAGTGAGTGGATGGTGAGTGCCCCCACCTACCACAATCCTGTTTTCTACTATATCGAATTATCTGCAAGCATAATGTGTTAGACACGGTATTTCAGAATTTATGTAAAGCAACCAAGGAGAGCGGGTTGGTCATCTACCTTACATATGCTGGATTACGTTATCCCAGTCTCAGGAAACTCCAGGGGAGTAATATGGGATTGGCTAACACTTATATCATTACTCACTCCTTCTGAAGGTTGACAATATTCCTTCTACACCTTTCATTGGTAGCAGAGAAGGAGGCTTTCCAATGGTGGCATTGATATAACTAGGCCTGGGCATATAAAGATCCCTCAGCTCCCTCCCTGTCCCATGAAAGGGGGATGGTGAATTGCAGAATGGGAACTTTAGCCTGCGGTCCACCAAGTTCATGTTCAGACAAGCTAGGAGCCATAACAACCCATTCACTAAGAGGGATCTCTCCTGTGTTAATTCATATCACCAGGTATTATAATTAAAAAATATATATATAATAATAATAATTATATTGAAGGGGTTAAGTTGGGGGGGTATGGCAACATCCCTATACAATATTGGTCTGAATCAACTCCTGCCCCTCAGTCTATTTATTAAAAAAAAAAAATAATAATAATCAATAAAAATAAAAAAGTCCTCAAACCTGTCCATATATCTCATTCAAGGTCTACTTCTCCCTCTCCCATCCTGTCCACTACTTCGCACCCATTTAGCCTTTCAGTTATTCTCCATGCATTCCATAACCTCAGAACACTCCTTTTTATACTTCCTATTATAGTACCAGTAGTTAGAGTTCATTTAAAGTTTCAAGGTATGTCGTTATCAAGTTTCTGATGAAATGGATATCCTTTCTTCATTTAAAGTTGTTCATTACAAAGTTGTTCTGAGGTCAGGAATGAGTGTTTTTTGTGCTTTTAACCCTTCATTCATAAACTACACTACATGCATATCTCAATGTTATCTGACAATGAGCAGCATTTTGCCTGCACATATCCTAGAGTTTAAGTGATGACAGACTTTGTATTGACTTCCCTACTTAAAAGGAGAACACTTACAATTACACATGAACTTTCTTACTACAAAAGAAAACCATCCACCACCTGAAGCAAGCACATCTTTGCATAAGAACAGAGAGGAATAACGTACGGTGCCTGACCTCTCCTCTCTATTGCTGGTGAGTGACTGATATTAATATTACCAAGTAGGGACATGTATATATGATGCCTGGTACTCCAGAACAGGCAGGCATATACTGTAATACACAATATAGAGTATGAAAGCAATGGGGATAACGCAGCAGATAAGTACACAGCATGCAAGCCAACTGAGAACTGGCCCATAAACAAAGTACAGTATTCAAGTGTGACAGGGCAAAAAACTATCTAATTACCTATCTATAGCAAGATGCCATAATACCATAAGGGGTGGCTGTTTGTCTTTGAGTTTGTTTTATGGGGAGAGACACTATCCCTCCACCAACCCACTTGCTGACACATAGGGAACATGTATGGGTTGGTTATATGTTACCACCCAGCACTGTAAATGGCTTCCTGGCTTACAGGAAATCATTAGGTTTGTCACTCAATGTACGGCTACCTGAAAAAGAAAGACGAGTAATAAAGTGACAGGAAAAATTGGAGAAATAAGATGAGAGAAGGGCAGGCAAAGAAAAAGAATGATAAATGTGAAGGAAGAAGTAGGAAGCACTACATCAAGTGGATGGATGATGGTCACCACCACCCTTAAAAAAAAAAAAAAAAAGTATATTAATGACAAACCTGGTAAATAAAAGCACATATATTTGTCATTGATACAAAAAAAAACAACACAGCTTGAAGATTAAACAAGTATCACATTGGAATCATACAGCCCTTATCAAACTACAAACAAGTTTTGACTATTATCACAACCCAAGAGGAAGTGCACTTTGGGAAGCTCCTGCTAGATACTGATGGGAAGACTTTGGGCCACATTATAAAAACTGAGTGCAAAAGTATAACCAAGTCCTTAATTTCTGATGGTCAATTACAGGATATTTGTTGTAGTAATAGTAGCTGCAACCTCCTGCTCCTCTGAATGAGAACCCAGTGAACTGTAGGCTTAGGCTTCTCTTCTGCAGTCTACCATCCTTGCTCAGTGGGATGGGGAAGCAACTGAGAGATTTTTGTATAACCAGGCAGCTGAGCCCCCGATTATATCAGCAATACCTCATGAAGGCATACCCCTCCAGAACCATGGGACACTTGTAATTATTATGAGTGACCAGCCTGCATTCATCAACAATGATACAGGAAGGTCACACACAGTCCAGCATTATCACAATCATCATAAATTATTGTAAAAGTCTGAGGCTTGGCAACATCTTAACATATCATTTTTCAGTTTTAATAATAAGGGCCTTTGTCTCTTCAATCTGCTAACACCTTTTTTTTATTACATTCCTGCTATTTACAGATGGTACTGGTATTAATCAGCTTCAAGAGGCTTCTCAAATTGGCAAGGTTAGATACAGCTTTTATTAACCCCTGTACTGCGTGGGTGCTCTCCTAAGCTGAAAACACATCACATGACAGCAGGAAGATGAATATATAAAAACATCTGGCTGAAGAGGTTAACAACTGTACAATATGAAGTCTGACGTACAAATTTTTATGTATTCATTTTACAATATCTTTCTGGTTATACGGTATATTTTTTCACTTGTGGCATGCTACTATACTTTTTAGAAACCATATCTCCTATGATCCTCATGGGGCAACACTGGGTGAAATGATGAATGAATGAATGAAAGAAAAACCATGTTACACAATATATTTGTGCTGTTTTTTTCATGCAGTACCAGTACAGTACTGTACAGTAATACTGCAGTATGGGATATAGCTGACCTAAGGTGTAAAGCTTGCTACCATTCATATTCAAAATGTAATTCATCATACAGACATTAACAACCTTTCTGAGCTCTCCCTTTGCCTAGCATGAACACTTTCTGTAATAAATAAAGTATGTATAGGCTACCAGTGTATATTTATAATTTTGGTCAACTTCAACCCATTTTACAGAATGCAAGTACTGTGTTTATCATAAACAGCCAAATACATTACATCTGACCATATTCACATGGGGTGGGAAGATTCAAAGCAAGGCTCTTTGATCTCATTAGGGACATGAATCAAAGGAGACAAGAACCCCCAGATAGTTTTCCCTCTGCTGAAATATTTAAAAACCACCAATAAACTGAATAAAGCTTCATTCCTTACAGCTCTTGCATTTTAATATTAATGATCATACAATTTATCACATATTCTGGCACACTCCTATTTTCTACCCACCATATAAAATTACTGTTCAAAGTCAGGGCTGTTCAGCCAGACTGCCTAGGGAACAACTACTACTGTTCAGAATATTTTAGGATTTGCCCAGGATATGTACCTATGAAATGAGCGGTATATCGTGAAGAATTCATACTGGTATGCTGAACCGGGAGTTTCATTTTGTATCATACATACTGGTAATCCATTCCATATTCTTTTGTCTCTTTATAACATCAAGTTCAATGTGACAGCATATATTAAGTTCCCCGGCTTCTTATATTTTGCACAGAGTAGCTGACTGTTTTGGTACCAGTAGCCTTATCTATTGATCTAACCAGACATCTAAGTCCCGAAAGGGGTGGCAAACAAATTCCCTCCATGTCACCCTGTCCCCAGCCATTCCACTACCCTACCCCCAGCTCACGCACTCCCTCTCTCTACCTCTCTGCTCCATCCTTCCATCTCATCCTCAGCCTCCTTCTCCCTCTCCCCCCTTCTACCTTACTCATATACAGTCTCCTCGTTCATCTCTCACACTCCATCCTCTCCACATGGCCAAACCACCCCAGTGTGTTTCTCCTAATGCTTTCTGTCACATCCACACAATGCTCCTTATCTGTTTTATTGTATTATGTACATGTGACTTTCTCTTCAACATTTGCAACATATTCATTCTTCAGAAAAAATTAACTTACAATGATGAGGCAAATTCAGTATTATGCACAGATGACAATAAACACATAACAACTTCACCATCTTACACTCTTCCCATTCTTTGGTCCCTTATTCACAACAAAACCTAGTGCTTTCAGTGCTTTATACATGCCCATTCCTTGGTCCCTCACTCACAGGACCCATAACAAATTTTGTAGTCAATATATGTCTGTCCTTTGGTCCCATGTTCATCATACTAGGTGATTTACATATTGCACCCTTTTTGTCTCTTGGCAAATACTTAAAGGTTGCAGGGATACTTTCAGTCACCACTACTTATGCCTCCATCATTATCTACATTTTTTATTCTTAGTTGTTGCTGTTTAACAACTATCTGTTTGGTCATGCAAACCCACTGACCACAGGTAAGGAACTGTTTCTGTGGGGCCATCCTACAGGTACAATACAGTGCATACACTGTGTAGGGATCCTATGCCTCATGTGGTAGATAATGCCTAACCATGGTTGGACCAGGGTCCTTCTCCACAGTGAGGGTCATGAAAATTCGAGGAGGTTTGGCTCCTGAGTGGATGCCACAGCTGCTCCACCCAGGGAGCACAGTGCCATCACATGTAGGGTACTTGTTAGTGCAACATGGTTCATTAGGAATATCATTAGACAGCAAAAATGTCTGCACTCCTTACATCAGCAAACAAAGACATCCCCGCACTATACAGGTATGCAATATATGTACCACCTTGCATAACCACCTGATATCACTGCCTTATACATTCCTTTTTCTTGGTCCCCCACTTGTTTCACTCATTCCTACAAACCATACAAAGTGGTTCCTCTGTTCCTCAAAATGCATTGCAGACCTTCATGCAACACTTATAATTAAGTGACTATTTCTTACATTGCCTGTAGATAACACAGAACACAATACAATGACATTTTCCAGGTAAGTACCAGTAAGACTAGCTCCTTCTAAGTCAATATAAATGTCTGAATACAGTATATCACTATTAATTAATAAATAAGTGTTGATCTCACAGCATTATTCTGGACAAAGTTATTTCTCTTTAAAGTCCACAGAGAATAACTTAATAATAGAAAGACTGATCAACTTGGCACAAAAGTTTGTGAAGAAGGAAAGAGCTTTGGAATAGCAGAAGCTTTTAAGTTTCAGACTCTTCTAAGTGTGTGGAGTTCTGTGATGCACTGAAAGATGTTACTGTTACAAGCTCTGATCTTTCTCTCGTTTCGCTTGTCTGGTCCGATATTTTTATTCTCTCGGCATCTTCCCCTCTTCCCTCTTTTGTGTCCTCCTGATTTGGGTTTAAACTTGTGTTTGTTCTTTCATGATGACTGTTTTCCTTATCAGCACTTTCATTTGGCTGCTGCTTACAATCAACCTTGTCTTCTCCACTTTCCTCACTTTGTTTCTTCACCCCATCTGCACTTTCACTTATTACACCTTTCACAGTAGTTTCTTGAGTTTCTTGTTCCTTCCTTTCCCTACTCTTAATCTGGAAAACCTTTGGCAAGCTGTCCACCTCTACAGTGGCAGGGGTGGAGGAGGAAGTGGTGGTGGTGATGGTGGAGGGGGTCACTTCAACAGGACTGGATGTGGAGGATGTGGCAACAGCTGTGGTGGTGATGACTGTAGGTGGGGTGGGTGATGCTGTGGTGGTGCAGGATTGTGATGATGGTGTGGCATTGATGGTGAAGATCTCACTGACAATCTCCTCATATCTAGAAAAGGTGAATAGGGCAATTACTTATCTGGGAATTCAAATACTGTACCGTGCATGACACTTTATACATAAACACTCTCATCATCACCAATTTCACCATCACCCTCACCACCACCATCATCCTCATCATCATCCCAACACAAATTTCCACCTAAGAGATGGGATATGATGGGATGCAAAAACACAGAACGAGAATGTGAAAACCATCTTGTATCATACAGATAAGCATACGCAGCCACCTACAAACTGCACAGTAACCTCTCTCAAGATATGAGAGGGTAGTGCAAAATAATATGATGCACAACATGAAAATCAGTTTCTTCTATGCTGTCAACCTCTAGGTCAATAACCAAGGGGGACCTCTGTCATTAGCATTTTGATATTAAACTAGTGTTATAAAATTCATTCAGCTTAGGGGAGATCCCTCAGAGTGAAGGTATTTAAATCCCCAATATCCTTTCTAACATTATTTTGCTCCTGCAAGAAAATTTTATTCAGTTTAAGGGCTCTTGTAATGAAGGAATACGTGAATACTATGCCTAAACTGTGTTTACTCTTAGCTGATTCAGATTTTCGTCTTTTTGAAGCTTAGATCATGCAGGTCAGTGGTAGAAAATGACAGTGTTTCTGTTCTACATTCTTTCAATTGCACTTCTTCATAACCACCACAATATTCTACTGTTAATCTCTTGTTACATTCAGTATTCAAGATGGAGAGACTGCAATTTTAGGCCCTTTAGAGTAAAGAGGGCATTGTCGGCAACATCAGTGTCACTTTTACTAAGTGAAAGGCCTGATTTTCCCTCACCAAGCCCAAGCTGCCACAGACCAATGCCCCATAGAACTTTCGGAGGTATGATGCAATGCATAGTTGTAGAAATTCGTCTAGACAATGGTATGATCTCAGCTGGAGCCAAACATTTAACGGGATGCAGCAAAATTATTTTATATAGATCATAATATATTTGCACTCGGTGGATATTCCTTGATGCTGTACCAGTATAACCGGTTCCCTTAACACAAGCCTGCCACACCAACACCCCATACCTCACTATGCACATCTGACCATAATTCAGAATGCCTTCAACATCCATACATGTAGCAACGGTTGGATTGGGTTGGTTCTCCAGTAAAAGAAAGTGTTGTCCCCCTCAACCTTGTTAATCAGTTGTGTTTCAGGGCTCAAAACTCGTGGCCCGAATATTTATACACTACAATACCGTATATTGAAACCGTACACCCACATCAAGCATCTGTAACAATACATACACACCCACACATACGTAAATTCTTCAGACCAGTACCAAATTACCCTCACACTACAGGTGGTTTATTTTTGCTTGACTGAAATGAGTCGCTCTCACAACTCAAAGCCATGGTTGCATAAAATTCAAATGAGTTGCTCTCCCAAGTCGAAGCCACTATTGCATAAAGTTCAATGAGCTTCATGCTGTGGTTGCATGAAATTCAATGAACATTATTATGAGGTTGGTATGAGTCTTTCTGGTCAAATCAACCCTCCATTCTAACTAAACTTAGCCATCAGCTGAACTAAAATGGGTTAGATATCGTCAAATCACAACGGAGTGTTACTGAATGGATTCTGAGCCATACCACACTGTCCTTTGCTGCCTTTGAGCCAGGGTACAGGAAATATGCTGCATCCATCCATTCATCATCCATTTCTTAGTTTCCCCATCAGGAGTAGAAGCCCGCGACCAGGTTAATCAGTCCTGACATTTAAGGCGGGGGTGACCAGGCTCACCACCTGAAGCACTGTGTGAGCGACAAACCCCACCCAATGCAAGAATGTAAATTCTTACAGGCCCATTCCGGTTGGAGTCCCTTAACCCACAAACTTCCAGGCATTAATGGGTTATATGGCTGCCACCCAGTATAATGAATGGTTCTCAAAAAAAAAAAAAAAAAAATCACCTGAAGGCTGTGCTACATAAAATGAGTGGATGATGGGCACCCTCCCTACCACTAAATATGCTGCAAAATAACCAAAATCTCCGCTGCCAAACTTCCTACCTGGGTGGCTTCTCCGGTATGATGGTGAAGTAGTCGGGAGGCAGACCGTCGGAGGTGATGATGGCGTCGTAGCTGGGGGGCTTGTCTTCGGGGTCCGTCCCTCCACTCCCACCGCCATTCCTCTCCTCGGCTCTCTGTGGAAAGAAGTGATGAATGAATGGTTGGGATCAAGTAGAGGATTGGCATGGGTGAGGGGATGGTAGTGGGGTAATCATATACCTGTAGTAG